>JAMKCH010001794.1:0-64132 GCA_023653785.1 Ophioderma brevispina
ACAGTAAAGAGCACAGTCATGACAAAATTAAATTTGGGATAACGGTCAGCATATTAAGGTTTTTTTAATTAATATCATTAATTATTAATTAATTGCCTCCTAAGGTATTACATCTAAACAAATACATCCAAATCCTAGGGACCCCAAGCTATTTTGGCTAATGAAGCCGTGGGCGGAGTTATTTTTTTTGAATCCGACCATTAACAAATCTCATTGAAAATTCCATGCGTAACCGAGATATCGCAAATCAAATGTTTGGGTCCCCATGAACCCCTCCCCCTTGGCACTTAGTTTGACTCATAATTAATCAGATGTTTTTGCTGATATGCTTCATTATGAAAGAAAGCATAATTAAATTCGGACCATGAATCGCGCATCCACCTTTGAGCTATATACCATTTTGGAGGGTTGCAATTTTGATTCCAGCAGAGTTCCATGTAATTATAGCCGCGATGTTATTGTTTCTACTTTGTTTTCCCCGATCCACGACAATCTGCAATCTGCAAAGGATAAACTGGACAAAACTACCAAGATTAATTTCAACAGCTACTTGGTACTTCCCGGGGACGGGCACCCACATACATCACAGAATTATGAAATGGATTTCGGGTACAAGGTTGTTGCTTCAACTCATGGGCCTTTGGTGACCGAAGGACATGAACATAATAGGGGCCTCAGGTGAGAGACAGCAAAATTAACCATAAAAGATTTTTGGAGACAAATTTTCCTATTTTGGTGAAATTTATTAAATTAAAATAGGTGTCTTTGGATGAGAGGTGTAAAAAAAAAATAAAATAAAATGGGGATAACAGCTTTGCATACGCGCCACCTTTAAAATAGGAGTTCCCCTCCCGGTATCATTCTTTAACACAGCAGATTACGTTTGTCTCTATGGTGATTTCAAATAAGTGAGACCTTTATTAAAAGTTTTAGGCCGTCCATTCACCATGAGAAGTAAAGAGGTATTATTTTTGATGGCCACAGGTAATAAAGGTTATGGTACTCATACCATGTATAGTAATGTGGCCAGTAATAAATGTTGAACCAAAAAAAATTATTCACATCTTAAAGTCCCAGGAAATGCAAATAGAATTGATGTGGTTGTGTCAAGTATACAAGAGGGGCAAGAAAGCCAGTCACTATGTGGGTTGGTGATGACCTCATTAGTGACTATTGATTTTTCAGAGAGTATAGAAATTCCAGTGACCTGTATGTGACTCTATTCATGGCACTGCACTGTAAAATCATGTTTTCACTAGTGATGTCACTGGCAGTGTATTCTTTTTGTGGCCCCTCTGGTTTATTGATGGAAATGCCCCGTAAAGTTGGACTAGGCTTTATCTCTCATTTCCTGGGACCTTTACAGATAGCTTGGATGTTTGAATTGGAGTATCAGGATGAAAACACCACATTATTTCAATAAACATAACTCTACCCGTTTGACACTGCAAAATATCATTCCTTTCACAGTATTGGAGAATAATGCATTTTGTCACTATCACTGCACACATACACATTTAAAGTTTTTATTTGGCCTTCAAAAATGGGCCAACTTTGAATTAAGAGATTAGCGAAAATCGGATTTAACATCTCAGTCAACCATGGATAAGTCATTCTATCATTAACGACCATTGACCCGAATGCTCCGATTCCATTAAGCCAATTCTGTACAGGAAGTTTGTACCATGGACCCATTATGTTGTTAATGGCAACAAAGGCCTCGTCTCCGCATGGCCGGGATTGAACCCCACATTAATACCATCCCTATCGGATTATGCATGGAGTTTCACTTAATTTGAAATGTACTATAATAGTTAACGCCGCCCCCTAATGTTTGACTATTTTTGACCCTGTGTATATATCAATAAAATGTAAAACGCCAGTCCAATCTTCTCTTGTAAGTAGATTGCCGCGTACACCAATTGCATGGATATTTTGCTTCATTTTCTCCATCTTATTTTAGTTAAAACATCAGATGGTCAAAGACTTGTCCCCGGAGAATCCAAACAAGCAAACCGAAGCTACTGATATTCAGCGAAGGTAGGTGATATAATCAAGTAGAAGTGTGATTAATGCATTTCTGTATATTCTTGAGTAAAATTAAATTAGCCAAAAGAAAGTAAGTACATTCACGTCTATCAGATTCACTCGGATTCCACTATTCTGGGATAGATCTTAAAAGTTATGTGAACGTATTGAAAGAGCAACAGAAAGGTAATGATTTGCCTAAGGTGTTTCACTCTACTGTTGGCCTACATTAATCCCGGGGGGGGGGGGGGGGTCTTAGTACAAACGCCTATATGGAGACGTTGCCGCTGGAGAGAGGTCGCAAAATCAGCCGTCTGGTAACTATGACCCCTTTTTCACACTGCGTATAATTATGACCCCTTTGTTTTCACACAATAACGGTATAATTATCGGTGTTGCCATTTGATGTTGTTGGTAGTATTTTGGAGTACGCATCCGCGAGGGGGATATAGGCCTATAGTCCGTGAACGTAGTCAACGTAGACATCATATTGAGTTGCAAAACTCTTTAGTCATCATAATTATCGTAATCTCGGTTTTGTTTACGTTTACACCAAGTCGCGAAGCAGACACACGCGGGTATTTGCCAGGGGTATTTGATTGGCGGTTCTGCACTGTTACGAAAGGAAATTCTGGCAGGGGGGGAAAAAAACCCATTGAACTATTTGGTATAAATATGGACGAAATTATATGCAAGAAAAGAGGTATACAGACTGTCCCAATAAAAAACTATACAATCAAACTAAAAATTATAAAAAAATATAAACGCATTTCGCATTGCTATTTGACTTCATTTGTAGACAAGATCCTAAGCCTAAATCCTCGCTTTTATTCATCCATTTGATGGCCCTAAGCGGAGATATTACCAGTTGAACACAAAAGATAAAATACCACTGGCCAGTTTCACCTGAAGGTTCAAGAAAACTAAAGGTATAAGGCGTGTAGCATCATGTGGGTTAAACCCTTTCAAACAAAAGAATATATGTACAGATCAGAGTGAATGTATTATCATGCATTGAACTAATCCAATATATTATTTTTCAGTGAAAGCACCAGAAATTATGATGTTGTGGTGAAATGAGGGACTCAACCCCCCTCTCAGGGGGACAAGAATCATGAATTAATGTAAATTGGGAAATTGGACTGCTGAAAGTAATGTTCAGTCTATAAGCTGTTGAGGGACAATGTGTGGACAACGCTCTTATGTGGAAGGACAAGGACCCTTCCCCTATTCCCCACTGCCTCCCAAGATGCCAGGGAGGAATTTGATGAGAAAGTGTGTTCAACAAAGAGCAATAAAGGAAAAGGATGGTTGTGTTCAATGGTCTCAGTTTATTAAACAAGGGTGTTGTTATGGTTTACCTTCTGCTGAAACCTGGAGGAAAGCTGAGACAACAAGACTGTGGATTGTCAGTTCCCAATGCTTACATGCATTTATTACAATAGCGACATTCTAAGTAATAAATTATGTTATATCACAAGAAGCAGCACGTTTACCTAATTTCTATTGTCATTTTCAATAAATAATGTCTTGAGAGGCGATTTCAATGGCCATTTGTTGATATCAGGATAGCCGAACTGGCCCAAAAAAGGTTTTTCAACTGTCTCGGATAATAGCCATAACTCCTGAACCAGACCCCCAAATTACACCAACTAAAAATTCATGAAAGCTGGAATACTCCTAAAAAAAATCAGAAACACAGATGAGATTGATGTAAATTTTGGCCAAAAAAAATTAATCTTTGATTGTAATTTTTTTTTGGGCAGTCTGTAGTTCGGGTCACTGCTTGGGTCGTATAAATATGGTCATTATATTGCAAGAAGGAGAGGTATAAGTTCGGGTCCACTTCTTGAGTCCTGGAGGCAGGTCCTACCCAAACAAAATGAACAAACCCCCCCCGCGACATTAATGAATACAAAAATGCCCCCTCTGTCTAAACGCACCCCCCCCCCCCCCCCGAGAAGAAGGTAGTAGACAGGTGCCGAATCAGCTGCATTTCAGGGATTTAGAGATTTCCATCGTCGACCGAGGTGGGGGGCTACCCCCTAACGGGTGATTCCCGTCAAAAACCAAAAACGCAAAACGAATATACCTACGGCTTTTATGTAAAGGTATGTAAGTTCCTTCTATGTGGTTATTTCAGCGAAAGATAAATGGCGGTACGCCTTCAGGGAGGTCAGGGTGTCCCGTCAAAAGTCGGAAGTGTGTGGTGTGTGCTAAAAATGGTACTTTATGTTAGGGTGTCTAGAAAACGGGGACGAAAAAACGGGGACAAAAAATAACACACCGATGATGGACACATCTGTATTATGTTTTTATTTTAGAGTAATAAACACGTGTATATGCTTCGCGTACTTTGGCAACAATCATGCCAAATAAAACCAATAATTTGGTTGCACGATGGCAAACAGTCGAAAAAGCCTTGATTTGGGCAAGTGCTTACAATTTGCTTAAAAATAAGCTATCGTTGATAACGTAACATATGACGTCCATGTTGTTTAAACTTCATATGTTTGTACTTGTTACATCTCTGTTATGTATGGACGCACAAATATGTAGCCGATGCATTATGAAACTGAGAAAAACCAAACCTAATCAGAAGAAGTTATCCTCTACTCGAAAAAGGACATTAGACCCGAATGATTAATCGTCATGTTGTATTTTTTTTAAATGTTGTTAACAACGCGCGTGAACAAGCGTTACGACGCGTAAAGAAAGTATGCCCAAGAAAAGAGCGAGTAAGAAGAACAGCAATAAGGAAAGGTATGGTCTGCTTCCAAATTTGCCCCAGTGCTCTGTTGTTAACAGCAACAAATCACAACGTTTTTTAATATTTAGGCAACGGTTGGTTTTACTTTACTAACCAAAATGTTGCCTCAATATTGAAAAACCCAATTTTAACTGCGTTAGTTAAATTTAAACCAATACTTGGTAAAAGTTAAACTATCGTGGAGTGAAATGATTTGCCAGCATTTTAACACCTGGCAGATTTTTAAAAGAAACGCCCCCGATTTTCAAAATTTGAGATTTGTGTAAGATGTGTTGGAATTTCTAGTAAACTAGCATATGTACATATGGTCCTGAGCTAATTCGGCATAATCTCATGAGAGCGCATGGCGTTAGGGAATTCCCGGTTTGTCAAAATGACCCATTGTTTTGTTTGTGTTGTTCTTTGTATTGTGTCATAGAAAAGAGAACTAAAGCCCTGGTAAGTGGAAAGAAGAAGAAGAGGAGGACAAACAGGTATGCGCACGGCTACTCAGGTTTGTCATGTGGCCTTTTGAAATTAACCGTTCAATTAAATGTATTATTTTTATAAACCAAAATATGAGTGGCCGCATAAAATGAAATGATGGCGCTTTAAACTTCCCATTATTGGAACTATTGCTAGGGCAGGGTCAAGTCTATACCGAAAACTAGACATGATCGGGGTTATGCTTTACAGCTGGAATAGGTGTTCCTATTCTTTCCTGAGACTAAGTAAAATCGCTAATGCAAACATAACCATGGCGATTAAAGACAGTATCAAAACGCATCGCCTTTGATTTAATTAAAAAAAAACCAATATTTGATTTTTTTCAAAACTAAAATATGTGTGTTTTAACTTGTTTTTGTTAAACAGCATAACACCGACAATCCGTTTTGAGTATCAATATTAAATAGACAATACAAAGTATTTTTTTTGGTAATTTTAAATGCGCCATCGTGTCATTTAGCCCGATTTAGCCAATGAACATCTATTGTTACGCTTTTGTCAGAGTATATTGTATTGTTAAAATGCAATTCAACCGGGAACAAGATTGAAAAAAATATAATATTTAATAATGTTCAGAATAATACATAAACGATATTATATAGGGTCCGGTAGTAATCAGGAATATACCATGGAAAGAAAAACCACACACTCGTATCCACAAGCGGCGGTAGTACTAAATCTTAGATTCATGTGCCTGCAGCAAATGGCAGAACATCAAGTTCAGTGACGGTAAGAATGCTGTATTACCTTGTACAAGTGGAAAACACCAAATGACGGGAGACGAGGCCCTAGGCCGACACTTGTTGCACAGTCGATGAACTCGACTGTGTTTTTCCTTCTGTACGGTTTTCTTTCTCATCTCATTTCCCGTCCACATGCTAATATCTCAGACATGGAACATCCCATTTGAACGAAAACTAGTCCAAGGACGGTTACAAAGAAACTTTTGACATTACCCGATTGGTGTCAAATGTCACGATAGGGTCACAGGTCAAAACGTTAACCATTTAAAATCTAGAATTAGCTCAATCTCAAACTATGCTGTATCTTGTAGGGACTTGCTAACACATACAAAAAAGTGTCAATTAGGACTTTGTCATATGACAACATGATTGGGGTCGGGGGAAAAAAAAAATACATCAAATTACGTTACAAATGAAATTCAATATCCTTTGTACGATAAAAGTATGATCAGGTGACTCATGTATATGTTGCAGCTGACATCCCCACAAAAGTTACTTATGCCATTTTGACAAAGGTCATCTGAGGGTCAAAATGCCAATGGAATTGTGTGAAAAATGTAAAACAAGGTCAAATAGAAAATATTTTATCCATGCCTGTAGTATTGATTGAGGGGTCAAATAAAGGCATTTCGGACCCCATCACATGACCCATGGTTAGGTCAAAGGTCACAATACATCAAAGTAGTTAAACTTCAAATCACTACTCCTTTTAACAGATTACATAGTATAATAACGTGACTCATGTGTGTGGTGCTGCGCTTTGACATTCCCACAGAAGTAGAAGTTACTTAATGACATGTTGATCAATGGCATCTGGGGTCAATAAGGTCAAACTCCTTTACTGTGGTAAATTGAAAACAGGTCAAATAGAAAATCTTTTATTCCATCCGTAGTACTGATGAAGGGTCAATAAAGTCAAACATGACCCCATCACCTGACCCATGGTTTATGGATCAAAGGGTCATAAAAATACATCAAATTACGTTACACTTTCAAAATCACTACTCCTTTTACAGATTTACAGATTAGTATGATCATGTGACTCATGTATGTGGTGCGCTTGACAATACCCCCAAAAGAAGTTACTTAATGAACATTTTAAACAAAGGTCCATCTGGGGTCAATAAGGTCAAAGGCCTTTACTGTGTGTCAAACGTTGAAAACAGGTCAAATAAAAATATTTGTATCCCATCCTGTAGTACTTGATGAGATGTCAATAAAAGTCAAACATGACCTCATCACTTGACGCATTGATTTTAGGGGTCCAAGGTCAAATACTTCAAATTACGTTTACACTTCAAATCACTACTACTTCTACAGATTAACTAGTATAATCACGGACTCATGGATGTGGTGTAGTTTGACACCCTACAAAAATCAAGGTTCATCTGGGTCACAGGGGTCAAAGTTCATTTAAAAATACGCTACTCCATCGACAGATAACATTGCATGGTCACTTGACGCATGCATACACGCAGCTTGAGATCCTTCACAAAGGTTATGGGTCACAGGCCTTCACGATCATTAGGGTTACTTCTGGTCTGAGTACCCTCGACTCTGTTCAGATCTGTAGACAGATGTAGTTCACCTTCGATTCCTATTTTGAAGAAAGAATAATGCGAAAAGTTATTTATAAGGAGATTATCTGACCTGATCACGGTTGCCTATACCCTGTGTACAAAAAAACACGTGCGGAGTGAAATTGATTGATTTATGACCCAAAATTTGACCCACTTCCCGACATCCGATAAGCTGTATTTAAATTGAGTATTGTTGAAGTATTGTCTGTGGTGGTGGCCAGTGATTTCTTTTCTCCTGTTGTTTTTTTTTTTTTGGGGGGGGGGGGATGAACATTTTCGGGGGAAACAACCAAAATTTTGCAATTTTTTAACATTTATGCCCAAATAACTCCTTTTTGCAATTTTGGAGATTTGGGGAACCAATTCTTGGCCAAAAATCTGTAATTTTTCGGGGGGGGGGGGGGTGTGGGGAGACCAAAAGTATTGGATGAGGATTGTCCCCCTGGCGCCGCCACTGGCAATATTTTACCGGTAATGGTTTGTTGTCATTTTAGGCTATATGTTGCTATCGAGATTTGC
Organism: Ophioderma brevispina; assembly: GCA_023653785.1. NCBI lineage: Eukaryota > Metazoa > Echinodermata > Ophiuroidea > Amphilepidida > Ophiodermatidae > Ophioderma > Ophioderma brevispina. The sequence goes on from JAMKCH010001794.1 coordinate 8,127, forward strand.
GCTTACGCTTTTTTTACCATGTTTCAACGTAAGTGTTGTTCGATAGTTACCTGTTTTTTATCTGTTAAAATTATAGAACCTACGGTTTTTTAATGGCTTTCATGCCAGAAATATTCAAGATTTGTATGATAAATATTTAATATATATTATTCTTTTGATCTCCTTAGCCCATAGCCTGAAAACTTTCATAAAATCATTAGCTCAAACGTTGCTGTATTTGTTAGTATTGCTTGCCGTATTACCTTGAATCATTCCTAATAATTTGGTTAGTTGATTTAAGATATTTATACCATACAAAATAGATAATAACAATATGTTATTTGAACTTTGCTCTCACAGAAACTCTTCCTCTCTCGTGACCAGACTCGCAGCAAGCTATGCAGGACTACGCATGCTGGTGCCACTTTTTTTTACATGAACTCTGGATTCAACAACGGTACCATACACCATAGAGAGAGAGGTCTTCATTTATGACGCCATAAGACCATCGTTTGTTTTAAGGGCAATAAACTTATATAATATCATAGCCCAACGGTAAAAAGCCAAAATAGATTTAGCTCGTATATCTCCCCAAAAAAACTCTACGCGGCGGCGACGATATTTTTTAACTTTTTTTTAGTTTTGGACAATAGGAAACTCTTTTCTTAACACGAAGGGTCTTCATTTTATCTTCATTTTCGACCATTGCGATCAAAATGCGGATGAACACTGGTCGGAGTACCATGAAATTCACAGGTCAATGCAGTTGAACTTTTAGGATTTTTTTCAAAACAATGTGCAGAATTTCGTAGGGCTAATCGTAGGGCTTTTTATTTGATTTATACCTTGAAACTAGAAGATGGTAAATTTGAGTGGTACATATTAAATTATTCAGAACAAATATCGCACCATCTATATAACAGCATTAGATCTCCATGACCCTCCATACATGTAGCGCAGCATCGAAATAGACCATCAACTGCTTTGAATTGCCCTCGACCGTTCCGTAAACGTACACCGAACATATCACAATCGTTTGGTCGGCCCTTGGGCGAGGTCCAATGATGTACGCGCACACACCTCCCCTGTGCATTTTTACAAGGCTTCTCGATTCATGATATCTGGACACTAAAAGAAATGAGTTCCGCAAAACCACATTTCAGAAAGTTAAATTATCCGAGACATTCTATAGGGAGGGAGCAGAATATCATAGGGGCCTTATTAAGGAATTTGTTTACCCTCACTACAGAAAAAGGTTGACACCTTGGTAGTTAGGATGGAACCCTCTACATCAATGCTATTTTTTGGGAGTAGTACTCTCAAATGGTGGTATCATTTGTCAATAGGGGCCAATTTAAGTTTACACAGGGTCAAATTTAAAATGCCCCAATCAGTTGAAATGTATGCCATTTGTCCATATAATCATAAGGATTCCAAAAATGTATAGTTTGATACCACCTACGACCATTGGTTTGGAGTTATAAGGTAAATGGCTAAAATGGTAAAAAAGGCAATTTCACTTTGACGAGGGGTTAAACATTAAAAGTTAATTGATATATATTTTAAATACTTGCAAGTTATTGCTGAGGTTAGGGGACTCATAAAGTATAGTTATGTATTATGTTAAATGCTTTCTTACGGAGATAAGGGTCAAAGAAGGTCAACACCAAATTGGGTATGTTGACCTATGTCCATTTTGTCCCATAACATGGTAACTATGCATTGCAGATGCGCTAAAATAGTCCTTATTTTGACTCATTAAGCTAGACGAACAATCTGTCTATCATTTCAACAAAATTGGAGCAACTTCCGATTGTGACCCCTTACAATAGAAATTGACCTTTTTTACATTTTGCCATTTTACCCTATAACTCCAAAACCATTGGTCATAGTTGGTACAAACTATTACTTATTTTTGGCACCTTAGGACTAGACGGACAATATGGCTACATTTCAACATGACTGGAGCATTTAAAAGTTTGACCCCTGTGCCAAACTTAAATTGGCCCCTATTGAAAAAGTGACACCACATTTGAGAGTACTACCTTATATAGCGTTATATAAGGCGTCCATACGAACTACCAAGGTGTCAAACCTGTTCTGTAGTGAGGGGTAAACGATGATGTTGACGGGGTCCAAGCTCTCCACTACTAGTACGGGGAGGAGGTATTGATCGAGTATCGTGTGACTGAGTGTCTACCACCCATCTGCTAGTGTTCTCCATTGAGTGATGTATGCATCATTCGTTTCAGTTACTGTACCCAAATGGCATCGTCTCAAGGTCACGATTAAATCCGTACATGTGGTATGCTATGGAGCTAGGACATCTATCATGGGGGACACGTAGTTTCTTTACACCGGTAGAAAGTGAGCACAATTAAGATACAAGTATAATGGTGCCTACGTTCCCACAGCCGGCGAATGGCCAACATATTTTTGAGTAAATCTATACACCTTTACCTACTCATTTTTTTCGCAGATGAATCAATATTTGGGGTTACATAGATCGAGCCTAAACTGCTCATTGTTATCATCCCTCGTTCCAATGGGGGATGGTGGTTTTACCACCCCACCAATGAATAAGTATCTAAGGCTTTTAGGTAATTTATTAGTTCATCCTTCGCGGTCCGTTCATTTAGTCAAAAAATAAATTGGCGGTAACCCACTTCCATTGAAGTGGGGGGGGTGGATGGTTTTTGGAGGGGTGGAACAATCCACCCCAGCGATCCTCAAGAAAGAGAGGAGAAAGAACACGAGAAAAAGAGAGAAAGGGAAGAAGTGAGATGAGAACGCGAAAGTAAAGAGAATGAAAGAGAAAATGAGGAGGAACAGTAACGGCGTCACAGAGGCCATAATATTAACCTCCCGACTTGGCAATAAATCCCCAAATATCACAAAATATTTTATGGCTCTCCTTAACCCAACTATTTTTGTTTCAAGTTTAGCCCACTTATCCATAGTTGTTAATGTGCCACCTAGCCAACGTACTTGCGATCAAAATGGGTAAAATAAATTTAAGAACCACATCGTGGCAGTGGCCGGCAACGGGGCTGAGCCATGGGCCATTCCCCTAGTTTGGTCTACCCGTGTTAAGTGTGATTTCGTCCGGGTAGCCGAAGTTGGCAAGAACAAAATGGTTTAAGGATCAATTCCCAGCCCCCAGCAACACACAACCATCAACTTAGGCCTATAGCCTATAGGTCTACTGCCGTCGTTGCACTACCTTTATCCCTCAAATGATCTTCTCTATACCTAAAAATCCAAGAGCTTTCCTGGCCCTGTACTATCGACAGGGTTCGCTACGACTGCCCCCACACCCGTTAAAGACATTGACGCTCGCTTTGTGCAGTTTCCTCCCTCGCAGTACAACCTTATTACTGCCCCGTCCCTCTGTGAGCTAACTAAGAAACCAGTCTTTTCTTTTTGATTACGAAGTTAACCCTTCAACAAGTGGTCATCTGAAGGTTCTTGAATAGCACAATCCAAGAGCTTCCGGGGGCTGACCCCAACCCTTTTCAGAATTTGCTGTTTTTGCTACCTTGTGTCAAGGCACTGCGGTGTGCGTTTTTGGTTCGAACGACCAAGAGAATGCGCATCTCTTTAGGAAAGGAAGTTTTTAAATAATGGCCCTTAATTGGTCCCGCAAACCGCATGCCGTTGTTTGCATTATTTCATCGATCACTGCGATTCCAAGGGACTTCTAACTGCGGCAATAAATGTGTCTTCAAGTTTCACCCCCCTGTAAAATGTCCTGGCGACGATCCTGGTCCTCCCTTCAAAGTCAGAGGTGTTTGTGTTGGTGTGGGGGGGGGGGGTGGTTACCACCTTTAACTTTACTGTGTTGTAAAATGCCAAAAAAATGTTACTTAGATGCCCTACTGTAAAGCAAAATAATACTGACAATATTTTGTATTTTTTAGAGTATAACATGTTTATGCTTACTTTGGCACCCATCGCCAATCAATACACATTTTGTTTTGAATGAATGGAGAAAATGGGTCGAAAACCCTTGATTTTGGAGATTTGCTTACAAATACCTTTAAGTAACTCTCCAGCTTGATATACTTGATATACTTGTACTTTATTTGAAGAAGGATGTAGGCTACTACTGGTGTCACAAAATAATGTTTGTCCCTTAATTACGAAAAATCATGGAGGTGGGCCCCACCGTGGTCGTGAATGTAGTATAAATCGTTGGCTGGACGAGGTTATAGGAACTCTGTTAATTCAGGACAACTATCGCGGCCGCATCAACTTGAGCAACAAGTTTTATAATCTCGTGACCCCAAATGGCACCAGCAGGCTGCTACTAAATTAGGCTGCCATTCAGCCTACCATTGCTAATATTTTCGAAAATATGTTATATGCAACCCTGAAATCTCCAAAGCAAGACAGGATGTATTACCCAAATATTAAGGGTCTTCCAAAGAGTTGCAGGCCCATAGATGCTGGTGTCACTCCACGGGATCCTGGAATGTGGGTTCAAACTGTGGGCCAACCATCAATACGTGGGAACAACAAGATGCATATGAATTCTTTATCGATGTAACCAGCCAGCTAGATGAATGTCTGCAGGTAAGAGTTCAGCAAGACTGACTTCTTTTGATTTGACACTTTAACTTTAAGTGGACGGGGGTTTTTCCTATGCCCATTCAAAATTTTTTTTCGCGCTGGTCGCTTAACGCAAATCTACTTCTTTTTGAATATCAGGTGTCCTTAAAATAATCGAAAGTACTGTTTTGCCCTGATGTAAACCTTCAACCAAAAAATCCCCATCTGAAAAGGATTAGTTGAGAAATGTTTCTTTGGTGCCAACATTTTGAAAAATTCTAATTTTGTATAGGAGCAAATACGAAATTCAGTCCTGTTTTCTATTGATATTAAGCAAATCAAAATCAACTTTTTTTCTCTCTTTTAAGATATTACTGTTCTGTGCCAATACAAAGACAAGGTACAAGTCTATGAGTGTCTAATCTATATAATTACTAGTTATGGCAAATCTTCGGTCTGGCTGGCCTCAAAATGATTATTAGTGTGGGTCCCATGGCCCCCTTTGGCACTAACGGAAGGCATCTGAGTATTGTTTTTATTTGTAGACCAAACATGGCCACATCTTTAAAAGGGTTTCCCGATAATTAAGTGCTCTTACACTGACTTTACACTTTAAGAAAACACTTAAATTACCATAAAATGGACATGCCCCACTCACCGCTTTTCAGGGCTGTATGTACGCAGGATTTTTTTTTAAAGGGAAGTGCGAGAAAAAGTGGCTATTTTGAAAAAAGTGGACTAAACGGCCCCAAAAGGTCCTTTGTTTACGTTCATGACATCTCATCATCACCAAAATATAAACTTTATTGTCAAATACTCTTCTTATCTGTATGCTTTATATCGAGTTTCAATATTTCGCCCTTTTTGTGGTAGGGGAGAGGAGGAGGGTTCGGCTAATGTTGCACTCAACAGAAATTCCAATTTTGAGTGCAACAAAGTCTTATCTTCTACACTAAATAGGCCTAATTTCGCTTAATCCCTCTGAAATGAAGACGTCACTAAATATTTTGCTCATCATTTGGTTTTCTTCCATTGATAATATCCAAATAATGATGCACAATAGGTACTGCTAAACATTCGTTTGTTTATTTTTCTCTAAGAGCAAAGTGGGGTGTGGTTTCCTCGTATTGGCTTTATTTACATTAAATGTGTCTCGTGCATCGACTGTGAAAATTTGGTTAATTACTCTACTCTACTTTCAGGACAATGACCATCCCGGAAGTATTTTAGCAACGTGTTCAGGAACATATCAGATGTAATACCATGTCAAGAAAAATGCAACATAGGTAAGATTATGTCAATGCATATAATAATTGTCATTGTGTTATATCATATTTTTTACACTTAAACATAGGCAATGGGTTACCCTCCCCGAGTGGCAATGGGGGGAAGGTAAAGTTGACAAATACCTTATTAATTAAGTTAGTGCAAGATTTGGGATCAGCTCCGATGGTACAGGTGAAATCTTTATATTGGAAAAGTTTTGGTAAAAGTCCCCGGATGCTATACAATATTCCCTTCATATTGTATCGCATCCGGTAGTTTTTTAGGGGCGAGAACAGGCACGACTTAGACTGGGTGATTTGATCATGCTGATCAAAACCCCCAGTTGGACCCAACACTGTCAAACGCAACGGTTTGGTTTAAGTCAGTCCTGATATTTGGAATAATAATAATATCGAATTGCTTTTTTTCTGTAGATACAAAAATATTTAAAAAAAGAAAAAACCTAAAAAATTGTAATTTGTATTGTTATTTTTCTTGGGCTTATTTTGTTGTCTTATATGACACGCATACACCAACATTTTCCTTTCCCTAACTCGTGCAAAGAAATTTTCTTGTATCATACTCAAAGCATCTCAAATATTATAAATGTCGTCATTTGGATTTTTGTTCTTCATCTTACTTTGAATGATGTTGTCTTCTATAACACCAGACACACACCAGTTCCCTTCTCAAAATGGAACAGGTGCGCGTACATTGTAGTACAAGGCTCTGAACGAAATCATAATCGGATATGTTTGGAAAATAACTATATTTCTCAGGCTATTCGAATTCTTGTAGTGGGTTCTCACCCCCACCCACTAAACCTTCAAAATTGGTCGGTAAAGAGCGAATAAATTATTCAACACTTGTCGGTAGCTCTCTAAACATAGCAGATTAAACATGGCGTAAATCCCGGTTTTCGATGGGACATGTCCTTCTATGCTGTTTGTTTTGTAGTCTCCATGGGGGGGGGGGGGGCTATGGAAAACAAGTTAAATTCATAATTAATTATTAAAATCATATATCGTCTGTCCCACAAATAAAACTGGCACATTCCTTGAAAAGATAAAATGGCACTTCAATTTCATTTCCTCCAATATCAGTGACTAGTGGATACACATCTACTTCAGCAACAATGGAGTAAAGATATTCAATCACCCCCGGTAAGCGGTGTAGAAAACACTTCAAATTCACCCTTTCATCTGGGAGTGCAGTACCTTGTTATATTGTCGCGCAGGCTGAAGAGATTTCAGCTGTTACGCTCCTAATTTAGACGAGTATTTTCAGGACAAATCTTACTCACTTCACGATAAATAAATATTGAAGCTTCTAATAGTAGCGTGTTCATTTAACTTTGGGTCCATATTTTTATCATTTAGTAGAAAAGGAAGAAACTGACAAACATCATGAGAAAGGTTGCTGGCAAGCTTTGACCTACAACTTTGTGCAGAACCAAAATCCGAACTTCTTGCTTCCTTCTTCATTTCTATTCAATTACGCGTTTTTCAGAAGAAAATTTAGTGTCAACGACCTATATTAATAATGTACACTGGTTTAGTTATTGTGAGAGAGACGTCTGTGTCACTCAACCCGAATCGTGGAGGTGGTAACACCTGGCTATATAACAATGGCCCTACATACCCGGCCCATGGTAATATCTTTAGCTCATGGTTAGCTGAAGTCTAACATATCCATTGGTCTCTGATATTGTGAAAAGATTGAGTGACATTTTATATATTTTTTAAGAAAATGTGCCAGTTTTTTTTTTTTTTATGTGCCGTAACAAGACATTTATGTGATCGTAATAATTAATTATGAATTTACCTTGGTTTTCCCTTAGCCCCTCGATATGGACTACAGAATTTGTTTATACGTTGGTTCTTTGGTCACACCGTCCCATGGTCTAGGTATCAATTGTAAACACAATATTTGACGGGGGGGGGGGGGTGGTCCTACGATCATCCCCACAATGTGATGCCGTTCATGTGTTTTTGACCAAAATCCCCATATTTTACCATCATTTTTTAAAAATGGTAAATTTCCGCCCGCATTTTGGTTCTAATTATAATTAAATTACCGATTTTAGCTTCTAAATGTGCATTTTTTTTTTAGCGCTTAGCGCCCCATGTGTCCAGTATGGAGATTTTTTCAGCAAACCCCCTTTCACCCCCCCCCCCCACCCCCAATACAAAAGGAATTTCTGCCACTGGATGGAAACCATCATGCTACTGTGAAATAGTATTGGTTTTCTCTCTCAAGCAGCTCTTCCAAAATTACGCAGAGCTAATATACATTACTTATGCCAACAAGTATAATGGGTGTTTATATAAATAAAACTATATTGAACCAGGGAAAAAATGCACAACATTTATTCGTTCCGGCAATTTTTGTTATAATATAATAAAATGTAATGGTGTATGTAGATTTGTTGGACACAAACTGTGTATGCTAGACAAAGTTCGTGGAAGCCTCGCTGAACTTAAGGGACAAACGGCATAAAAATATTCAGACATAATGAAATGTAACATTACTGAATCACTCTTCCACACATTGAATACATTTGGGATGTTTACAATCTGTAAAGACAGTAAAGCATCAAAGAGTTTTCGTGTCACCTCCGTGTCAATTTCTGCCACGGAAAATCTTGTTTTGACATCACTGTCAGAAGTTACAGTGTATCTCGCCTTTTGATACAATTCAAAATCCATTCATACCGGTGGCCGGAGATAATAGTTCTCCTCCCTCATAGTCCGGAACAATGGTGAACAATAAGGCAATCGACTCAGTCGACTCTTCACGAACATTAGTTCCATCCGCTTTATTCCGTTCTCGCCTATGGAGCCCGACTATGATACCTGCGGACTATGATTAATCTTTCAACCGGGATTCAGACTTGTACTTCAGACTTGAAGTAAGATATTGAATCTGACAAGTGAAAGGTGGATTAGCCGGGATTACACTATACAATAGCAATGGTCTGTTAGCTGTCTGATCTGTTAGCTGATGGTCTGACAGTCATATCTTTCAAGTTTGATAAAATGCGGGCAGTAATGTTAGCATCATTGGCTTTTCAAGGATAGAAGAAATATCAGTTGCTTCTCCTTACAACATGTAAACATCAAGAATTGTTTTAAATTTGTGTAAGTGATTTCAGTAAATAAATGAATACAAACAAATAAAATATTTTTCATGCCATTGTTCCCTTTAACTGTTGAACCTACTTAGTTTAATTAACAAAGCAGACATGTAGGCACAACTGATAACTTTGTGAGTCCCAGATACTTACAATGTTGCATCCTGTATAGTTGTGCAACATCTCAAGTTATGGGTACCAATGCATTCAATAACAACTTCATTAATTCTATTACTTAATTTAAAGAAAAAGTTATAACAAAGTTGATCAACTTCTCGTGATGCTTTTATATTTACCAAACTGTACACATAAAAGAGCACTCTAAAATGTGTTTTAGTATCGAATAACCGACTTCAAAAAGTCTTGCTATCACGTCGAAACTGTTCAGAGGCTAAACGTCTATGTCAAGTTACTAAGGATTCCTGTTAAATTTCTAAACCCGTTTTATCCTCTAAAATACCCTTTTTTAAAATACATATTTGTTATCACTTTCTAACATTGTGTTTACAGTAAAAACAAGCCAAAATAAACAGTGCGAAGACATATTTTTCTTAATGTTATTGTAGACACAGAAACAGAATATTGTGGTTTCCTTTGTGGTTAGAATATGAAAGAGAAAAAGAGTTCTACGGGCTACATGTCTGTAACCTCGTCAACTCGAAGAGTCCCTGAAGACTTTGTGAAGGAAGTAGACAACTATCTCACAACAATGCATCTGTGTGAAGATTGTAAACAAAAGGTAAAGATTAAAGAGACACTGGCACATTTTGCAAATAGTGCGCCCTCAAGATTTTTCAAAATCGTATATTTTGGCATTGTTGTAAGGCTTTTTATATACAAGAACCCTCACCCGAAATGGAATTAAGACCATCATCTTCCTTAGCGTAAACAGAACGATTTTATAATTAACGTCGCAGGCGACGCTTAATTTTTTTCAGCAACGACACGAAATGGGGCGTTTAACACAAGAACACGCACTCCGTATACATGTTTTCCCACGCTATGCACACTTTTTGATCGGTCTATAACCTTTGTGGTTTAAATATGGCAGTTGTACGAGTCAAAAATATTCATGTATATAAGCACATTGTTGATTAAAAGTGATTGGAACTTAAAAGTTGGCCTACAAATTATGTGGATGTCCTTTATCCTCATATCATGTCCCTATCCTGTTTTTGGGGTATGTTATATTTATTTTATGTGTAAAAATATACTCTGTTCTTCCAATGGCCTACACTAGCATTTGAGAGCAAATTGAGAAATTTCATATTTTTGGTGTGAAATGTGGCCCAGTGCCAAAAACCGCTTAAAAGGCAAAAACAATAGTTTGTGTTGGGTAAGCTTCCGCGCGCCATTGCTTTTAAAATTAGATTTATCGCGTGCCTACGCAGCGGCAAATTTTGTCTTTTGTTTTGCTTTTTTCGACTATATTTTTACTTTGTAAAGTTTTTCTTTTGTTTTGGCGGATGGCGATACTCAGTACTTTTTTCTAAACCTTCACCTAATGGGCTAGTCTTCTACAGAGGAGTTCCGTATTCCCTGTACTCTGTGTAGATATGCTGTGACTAGACTAGATGGCTACACACTCTTCAAGCTTTCTACTATGCTTTTGCAGAGTCTGAGTGACATTGCGATTTTCTGCCATCGTGGGTACATCATGTGGCGATGAAAGTCACCTCAGCAATATATAGATTTTTTTCTGCAAGATTTAGCTAAAAGGGGGGACGTTGATCAATGGATCATGTGACACCTTTTTCCCTGTCATCGAGCCATTTTTTTATCTTCATTGCTGACCATTGAGGCAGAATGCTAATGACATACTCAGCTCAAAAGAGCCGTACAACTATATATTTCTCTTGGCCTAAGGTTGTAATAGAGTATACAACCAATATGTAACTAATTGGAGTTAGATTGCCATATGTGTTTTAGGCTAGAAGGATGAACATGACGAATCATAGTTGAAGTATGCGTCTCAAAATGTGAAAAATTTTTAATTGTAATTATGCGAACAGAGAACACCAGTTAAGAGAACGTGCATCAAACCTTACCACCAGTACTGGGCAATACAAGCTCAAAGGTTCAAGTATGACTCATATGGTAGGATTGTGAAATGCACAACTACTTCACAGTAGTTATCAAAAATCTTCTTCACCCTCTCTTCCTTTCTTATCTCTCCTCCTCGCATTTCCAATGCGCGTTATAATTGTCTTTAATCCTCCGAATTTCTCCGTCTTTCACAGTGTTTTTGTCAGTACCCTCTTTCCCCCTCCTCTCTCTCTCCCAGGTTTCCGTGGATTATCAACATAGGAACCGTACACTAGAAAGGCCTATCCCACAAGGACAGGATAAATGTAAACCAAGATACAGACTCGCAGAATGCCCTACCCGGAGCTACTTGTTCTTCTTACTTTGCGACAAATGCGGCAATAAACCGATTGATGATGGTGCCTGAACCTCAGGGATACAGTCTCGTTGGTGTGGTTGCGCACACCGGAGTGTTAATGCAGACACTAACTATTCACTGATTAGGGAGCGAGGGTAGAGGAAAATATTTTTACATAACAACTTCAAGGTTAGGAGCAGTTTCAAACGCAAACATCCAGTTTGAAATCTCTTGGAACCTGGCGAGCGACTGATGGTTGATTATTTTTATTCTTTTCCCAGCGCACGTTAGTTTTTGGGAAAAGTAAAGACTTGCGCGCTTGGCCGGATTCGAACCGGCTAACCTCCATTTACTATACACACTACTCTCTTTCAACTTAGTCTATTATTCCAGGTTGGTAGAGTAGCGATGGACATCATCTATAGATATTAGTTCCGAAAGGTGTCCTTCGCTTTCCTAGTCGATTTATATTTTTCAAGGTAAGTAGTTAAATTTTCAATCCCCACCTTTTGAGTTTTGAGTTTCTCATTACCCTTGTCTACCATAAGTTATTTTTGTATTTTGATATAACTACCGACCGGGGGTCAGGGTTCCATCCCGTTGATTTTCGTATTTAGCAGACAGTTACTATATTACCAGAGGATACCATAGTATTTCTTCTCTCCTTTTCTCTCTTCGATTTTTCTATCTTATGTATTTGTTTCTGTGTTTTTAGGTGCTGTGATTAGAAAAAACAACCCAGATATTTTTATTTCTTAGGTATTTTTTATGTTATTTTGCTGTGTTAGGTGCTATGTTTAGAAAAGTGCAGCCCTGATTTGTTATTGCGTGTGGATTTCTTTGGCTATGTTTTCTCAAGCATAAAGCCCCAAATTCCCTTCCTCTAAATCGTGCAGTTATTCTCTTTCTATTTAATTTGGTATTTGAGTAATTATTATTTCTTGCTTCGCTAAAGCTACTGAACAATCCTCCATATATTGGGACTGTTATCAAAATTTGAAAAAGTTCCATCAAATCTGTTATTGCACTATAGGGTTTTCGCGTTCGCTTTCGCACAATGTTGCATCCGCATTCAACAATTGGTTAGTTCAAATTCGTCCAAACTCGGTTGGCCATGTACAACGAAATTGTATGGTCCGACGAATTTGAATTAAAACGACAACCGGTGCGACCATTGACGATTTAGAGTGCACCAGGTTTTGAAGTTGTTTGACCAAAGACAAATCGGGTTGACAAATGTAAGTTTCGATTTTTTTGGGACGAATTTGAACAAAACAATGTTGAATTCGGATGAACATTGATGGGGCGAAATCGAACTGAAACCTATATTATCGCTTTTGTTTAGATCTCCTGAAGAGAATTACTGAAAAGGCGTATGAACAAAGAACTTCACCTGATCAACATAAGTTATAATGTTTATTTTATGCACTTTACAGTGATAGTTGTTTGATGAGACAGATGTTTCCCAAAAAAAAAAACAGATGGTTCAGTTTAATGATTCATTGGTTACAGACCTACGAGCAAGGAGTTCTGGAAACTGATTGCTTTTAGCCATCTATGGTCATCATGTAGAATGTTATTTCGAACAAATTCAACGAAATTGTCCTTGAATACGTGTGTATACCATGTGATGTTCTTGTATAGTCCCGTAGCGTACACGGTTAAAATAAACCTGTAAAAATAACAGGCTTTGACTGGCAGCTGGGACTACTACATGCAGAACGTAAAATAACTCGAGCCGTACAAATACGAAACCATTGCAAGGAACGTCACAATACGGCGTAAATCTCAGCTCAACGTTTTATTGGTTTTTTGACTTGTTTAAACAATATGAAAATTAAACTTTATTACAATCCTCTGACCAAATTTTCACGTGAGCTATGGCATCATACAAACGTTGTATTCATGTTACCACGTGTTTGTAAAAAAGTTATATTTCAGGCAAACAATTTTGAGAAAAAGGCAATAAACAAAGGGAAAACTGAGAAATCAAGATTTCAACCAGTGCATAATTTTGTTTTTATATGGCAAATGTACACATTCTAATATCCCCAATTACTAATTATGAATAACTTAATCATGTACCTTACAGAGATTCGAACCGGGCCTTAAGATTCCGTCCTAGACCTTATCCACTACACTACATGACTTTCCTGATAACAGAAGCTAAAATTAAACATATACGTGTGGGTACTCCTTTTTTCAAATAAAAACTAAATATAATACAAAAATGAGGAAAAAAGTTTTTTAAATATTTTTAAAATGATAGGGAAAATAAGATGCATTTTATGACGTTAGTACGACGTTATTTTAACCATTGTATAGGTTTAAAACGATTTCTTAGTTCGTATTCTTATATTAAAAAACAAGCTAACTTACAAAAAAACGTAATATTACGGAAAAATAATAACGGTCAGCCGTATGAATACTACCTTTTTTCAAAAGGTGTTAGTAATATTTTTAGCCACTGTTTATTTACAATTTTTGCTTCACATGCCAAATTGTTAGTTTTATGTTGGTATAGGTAATTTAAGCGTGAAGAGTATTGAATCATTGGGGTTTACCGTAATTTAAAAGGTAAAGTCTGTTAAAATTATGGAAACATTTTAAACAGTGTAACATTTCCCGTAAGTAATTTCGGAACAATCAAGAACAATCGTGGAGATCGGTCTGCGTTACATTTCGACCTGGCTTTACAAAAATTACGAATGAATTTTGTGCTCAAAAGTCTGGAGTACCATTAACCGCAGGTTTCTTGGAACGAATTTGAGGGGGGGTGGGGCCGGCCGCATCCGCCTACCAAAGCTTTGCCTGTACCTTTCTCTGCCCTTCCTACATGAACGTCAGAAATACACTCATGTTTCGCGTTTCTTCTCAATTTTGTTGCTACCACCAAAGGTTTCAACGGAGCCGTATACGGAAAAACGGAAGGCCCGTTGTGATGACTTCTTCACTAACGGAAGCAGGGGAATGGAGTCCGCCTAAGGAGCCAGAGATTTTTAAATTATGTCATGTAACATTATGAATAGTATTAAAATAAAATGTTTCATTTACATATGATCTCTTAAAGTCTGTGGGATACTTTCTATATTACCAACACTTTCCGAATGCAACAAGCGCCATCACTATGATCAGGGAAAGATATACCCGAAGCGGAACAAGTAAACGTTTTGAAGGTCAGAAAGATACTTATAGCATTTTATCATAGACAGAGACCAAATAATAATTATGTATTGTCTTGTTATAGCATCTTCTTTTGGTTAGCGATCTAAGATCACGTAATTTATATACTATTCTACCACAAGATGGACAAGATCTCGTACACCGCGGCGTTGTAGCAAACACCAAGTATCCCTCCAATTGGGGCAACACCTCGAAAGAAAAGCATGCGTGAGTATAATTGACAACTCGCTCATGATTATTAAAAACAAGTCTCTGTAAAGATTAATATTGTTTTAAAACCATTCGGCTATCAGTTACATATAAATAGCTAGTACCTTAGTTTCCTTGGATTTCTCGTATGGCAACCAAAATCTTTGCCCCATTTTGCAGTTCTCCAAAAACAAGCTCTGATGGCTCAGTACTCCCTACAAATCCTGGCCCCTCTTCGAAAGCCGGAACATTTTGCGATCTACTGCAAGGCAATTAGAAAGACATTGGAAAAGTTCTTCGAATACAGGGGTATACATAGGAGGGAACGTCTGAAGAAGATCAGACAGGCTGCATATCATCAGGTGCCGTACATTGCATCATCACCCTTATTATGCGTGCATGCATTACACAGTGCATTTTTATCCATTCCAAAATTCATTCCCGACGTCCGCGATTATTTACCAGTCAGAGAACGCGGGACCCAAAACACGAAAGGTTCTCGCGATCTGATTAACTTGTCCCTGATCCTTCGGATCGTATTTTTTGTCCGGGAGAAAAAGATGTTTGTAAATGTATTCACAGTTTAAAATATTTCTATTGCGAATCTTGCAACCAAATGTTAAAGATAAGCAATGTGTCGCATTGTAATACAAACTTGAGTTAGATTTACAGAAAATTTTAGATCATAAAGCAGTAGCAAAGGGGGGGGGGGCTGGTTGCTTTGACCGGAAGAAAAAGCTTGAACATGCCAAATTAGCCCCTTTTTGCCTGCTCCACCAGTGGAAAATGTTCACTCACTTCTAAAATCAGGAAATCTGCCTTAAACCACCTCCAGCAGGGAAAAGCGTTAGTTTCCTTCTTGATTATCGTATGGCTAACCCAAAATTCCTTTGCACCATTTGCAGTTTTCCAACCAAATTCAAGCTCTGAAGGTAGTTGTTGATTTGCCAGGTCGGAAACCTGTCGGTTCTGGTATGAGTGTTACGTCTTATCCACAGGTGAGATCGAGGTTGAAGCAGGAGACGTCAAAGAGCTTGTAGTTGGCTGAAGAGTGATATTGGTCTAAGCTCCTTGGATTAGATGGATCTTTCCCAGCTTTCGAGTGCCATTCATGGGCTTTCCTCCAGCTCCTGTGGGATCCTGTGGAAATAAAGCAGCGATTGTAGAGATCAAAGAAGCCATTCTTTGTGCTGGGCCGAAGTTTTTCAGCTGCTCGTTGAGATATTATCAAGGCCTACTGTTTCCTAGCAATAAACAGGATTTCCCAATTCCTCCATGTTGAAAGGCGGGTAAAACCATGGGTCGAACTAAAAACTCTTATGGTCTAGTTGATCTTCTTGGATTTCTGCTGCACTTTCTCATTTTAAAAGCAGTTGGTGGGCAACTTGATTGGGTGTAACATTTGGCTGCTTTAGCAGTTGTTCAGCTGGCGGAAAGGATCAGCTTCAAAGATGGTAGTATGCTCTTGATATTCTTAAGCACATTCCTTGGGGCCTGGTATAGATTCCGTCCTACAGCCTCGGGTATGGAATCTCCGGACAGTCTTGTTTTCCACTAGTCGGGCAAAATTGTCATAGTTATGGGGTTTTGGAGCACTCCTCTTCACGTTCTGGTCCTGGTCATCAGTGAATCATTGCAAGTCTGCTTTCCTGTAGTTAACGCGAGCTTAAAAGGCACTTTGTTTGGGTCTTACTGCCCGCGTGACTTGGATACCGATTGCACAAGTTAGATCTGTTTTTACTAACAATAGCTTGATGGAATTGTAACATCTTTCCAACGGGGCACGAGAAAATGATGCGGCAGTTAGAAGGTCGTTGAAGGAGACGTAGATGTTAACCGTCTATCCATTCTTCGACAGCTTGTCCGTCTATATTAATTTCATGGTGCGCATGGATACATGTGTTGAAATCGCGAATAAAGAAGTGAGGTTTGGAGGGATTCCCGAGGCTGAATTGAGGGTGCATGAAGTCTACTGATGGAGGTTTTAGACTGATGTAACTATGACAGAGCTCAATAGTGAGGACTTCGATGTTATTGTCAGCAGATATTGATGTTGCTTCTACATTGAAGCCTGTGTCAAGAATATAGCACTTCCCTACTGTCGATGTGGTCTCCCGGTGGCTAAGACCATTCTTAGTATGGTTGGGCGATGTTTTCGATTCTCTGTGGGTTTCATGCAGTCATAGGACATCGCATTGGTAGGTGTTAAACATATCAGCAATGATGTAATTTTTGCCAGACAATCCCTCTCGTTCAATGACACTATAGTCAAGGCAGACCTTAGAAAAGACTGTGATGGGGTCTAGTATGATATGCGGTATACTTGAGAAATGATGTTTTGGAAAGACAAGTTTGGTGATGTAGATATCAGTTTCGGCAGGGCAGTTACTTAACGGGAAGACCACAAGACGGAGTTGACTCGACTTGAGGAAATTTTAACACTTAGTTCTTACTTAGTTGAGCTAACTAGTGATATTAACTCAGTTAATTCATATTTCTTTTTGGCATAGGATGTAAGCTCTGAGACAAAGGTCAAAATTACTACACTATCTGTGGACACTGTTCTTCCGGATAGACCGCAGGTTAAGGTACAAGTAAGTTTCATCGGGGGAGTTTAGTTTCCGCATGGCGGCTATGACGGCAACATGTGTTGCACGTGAAAAATGAATACTATGTTGGATGGATCCATCAAAGAATTCCACTTTCCAAGTGCAAGCACATTCTTAACAAGGCGTTAACACCTGAGTCAACGTCCTTGTTATGGTGATATGATTCCTCTAACCGCTTGCACAGGAAGTTGTATATCGTTGGGTGGATTCAGTTTCCCCGGGATTCAGTCATTCGCTAAATGGCCTAAAAAGAAAGTAGTTTAAGAAACCTTTATTTTTCCCTTTTGAAACATTTTGGTTTAGATGTAAAAATATTAAAAATAATTTCAAACTATGCAGAGCTAAATGTTTATTTTTTTTTAAAGTGTTCAACATCAAACCAGAACATTTCGGCCTTATTTTCTCTGCAAATTCCTCTCTTCGGTTTTTCAGATTCACGGCTGTACAGGTCTAAATTTACCAAAAGCACGAAAGTCGTAACCAACACAGTCTTAACTAGTCCTCAAAGATATCCAACAAAATCCGCACGCAAGTTCTGTCAGTTGCCACTGGGCTGTGACTGCAGTGGTACTGTACTCGGTCACCGTTTATCATAAGACGTTGACTCGGTAGGCACCCTCACGTAAGACGTCATGGGACCGTTTTGGCCATTCATAGACGATAGATCCTGCTGTACGTGAACTACGTTTCACGTTTCGGAAAACTAAGGATCTCTATTATATTGAGTACCGCAACAGTGCACCCTAATTATCAGGAGTCCTATAGAAGTGACGTGACGTGAACATGCTTTAGTGTCATACTGAGTTCGTGCCCCCTTTCAAAGAGTCCAAGCGGGGATTCCAGTCCTAACTTTTGTGTGAATGGTTGTGTAGTCAAATATCGATTTCCACCCTTGTAGTATCTCCTTTCACCCACCACTCCTCCCCCCCCACCCCCTCCCATCATTCTCCCTCACTTGCCCACCCTCCTTTATTATTAACCTCCTCAATCTCATCCCACTCCATCTCTGCCTTCTTATTGAGCTCACTACATTTCTCCTCCCCCTCCCCAACACTAGGACCCTCCCATCTCTAACTCCTTAGTCTACCTTCCCACCTCCCATCCCACTGCCCATAAGCAACGCTTCTAGGTCTCTTCTTGGTCAAAGTCATCTGAGGTCATGGTATAAATAGGTGTGTATTAACTTTTTTGAGAAGTTGACGTCCAATCTCTTGTGTTCCACAGATGCAACATAAGCCATTGACATTTAATGGAGGAAGGGACCCTATTACAACAGGGGTATTATTCGCTCATATTATATGCGATATGTACATAGGAAAGAGCGCCAGGTTCATCCCTTGGCCATTGAAAATATGGACTTTATTATAATCAGACCACGACGTAGAAGTGAAAAAGGATGATTAGAGAGATATAACAACATGTTGAATATTGTAGGCCATTAAATGTAATGTGCGCTTGTAACAATATGTGTGATATACAGCATTCTCCTTCTGTCCTGTTTCATGAATGATCGAGTTACTAATTATTGATTATTTTGAAAAAGTTCATCCCTCTCCCAAAGTGGGACAGGCCCTATAAAGCTTATTAGCTTTGCACACATTGCTGAAACCCATTATAACCTCACATCCTTCTTGAGCGGACAGATCTGACAGCGGTTCACGGTTATACCGGTAAATACAAGTACCATTGGTTCATGCCTACAAAATGGCTGAGATGAAAACGCCAGCATTTTCTCCTCAATTAGAACATCTCAGACCTTAAAGCTACTTGAAGATCATCAACAATCAATGTTGGGCCAGTCTGAACAATATAGGAAAGCGGACAGATCTGATAGCGTTCTGGTTCACAACGGTAAATACAAGTCCATTCGTTCCTGTACCAAAATGGACGAGATGAAAACGTTATTTTCTCGTCAATGGAACATCTCAGACTTAAAGCTACTGAAGATCAATCACCGAAATTTATGCGTATACCCAAATTTTTCGAGCTACTGGACCGTGAGATTTACCATGCACCGTCGAGGTCAGGGCACGTTTTTCAGGTCAGGGTGTTCACGGGTGAAAATGGATATATCAGATCAAAATAAAAGTATCAATAACAACCTTTTTTGATATTCATATAGATTTTATATTTAATATTGATAACATCATGGTTTTCAACCCATATCTCGCCATTTCCTCAGTTTCAGATTCAGGGTCACTTAGAAAGCGGTCCACACACACAAACATCATTTGCAGCGGGGGCCAGACGTAACCTTTCTTTATCATGTTATTTACGATGTGAATCCTAACCAAAAGTGATGCACCACCTGATGGGATTAATGATTTATCCTAAATAACTTCCTCTAAAATAGAAAAAAAAGAGTTCTACGCGTGTTACTCGCATCTGTAGGGCAATTCTTGAAAATGAATAAATGTAATACTTTTTTCCCTCAATACCGGTGACCAACGGATGTACACCACGTCCATGACTCCAGCAAAAATAGCGGCGCTATTGATAAGTAAATTCGCCCGTTATGGACTCAGATTATCTGAATTTGCGGAGCCCCATTGTTATTGTCAAATGACGTTGAACGCTTTCAGGTGTATCAACCCGCCGATTTAGATTGATTCACGAATAAAATAAAACGCGAGCTTCTACTGTGGGTTCAATAACTTCATAATTTATTCAAAAAGGAAAAACGAAGATGAACAAAAAATCATGAAAGAAATGGTTGCTTGCAAGCTGTGACCTAAAATCATGGTGCAGAACCAAGACCCTAAACTTACTCATGTTAATATTGGACCTTTTTTCTATTCAATTTAAAGTTGTTCGGCACCGTTTTGCCTTGCATTTCATATAGGTGAATGAATTTCGATTTCTGGCTACATAACGCGGTAAAATGCATAGAAATGGGGTTACGTACGGCAATTTTACGGTTTGTTTCTGCACAAAGGTGTTAGATCAAGTTTGCAACAACTTTTCTCTCATAATTTGGTTTCACCCTTCGTTTCCCTTCCAATACATGATGAAATATAAGGTCCGACGTTATTGAACACACAGTAAACCTCCAACACGGTAATTGGTTCCCTTCCTTATCAAAAATACTTAACGTAGATCATAAAGCTACGCTTTAATTGTTCTTCCGCTGGGTTGATGATGGGAGCGGTCATTGTTGCAACAATAAAGGCAAGTGTTTGATGGAATGTTAGAAGTTTAGTGGATTATATTTGTTCTCACAAAAATGTCACTGTTATTCAAGTTTTAAAAGCCGACTACTTGGTCAACCGCACGACATTCAGCATGTAAGCTCGAGTAGAATCATTCATATTATAGTCCCTCAATGCCACATTCTATACAATCGCTTGGTACTTTCCCTGCGTAAAATCAATTGAGGACATTCAATGGTGTACCTTGGAATGACAACTATTTCCTATCTGCCCATCTGACTGTGATGGGGGACAGGTGGTACTTCAAATGGATCGACCATCTTTATTGGACGATAATCATCACAGATGGGCATACAAACTATTCAATACTTGGCGCTATGATAAGTAATCCTCGCCGGTTATGGACTTCAGATTATTTGGGACTGTAGTGAACAGATTTTATATGGTGTGCAAATCCTGATAAAATTGGTGAATTTGTTGGTACACAGATTTATACATTTATAATCTAAAAAAATTGATGGAAGCCTTGCCACAACCCTTTCATGCCCCCCCGCAGCCCCTTGGATTTCCAAGGTTACACAGGGGTACAATTTGTTAAAATGTGTTCCGATTGTGTTGAAAAGCACACATGATGTCTGGCTGGTTACAGGATTCCAAAAAGTATAGTTTTATACTACCTGTGACTTATGTTTAGGAATTATGGGGTAACAAAACTGTAAAATGGTAAAAAAGTCATTTTGGTTTGTACAGGGGTCCAACAATTAAAAGTTTCTCCAATTTTTGGAAAATGTGGTTCAAATGGGTTGGTTTAGCTCCTAGAATGAAATTAGTAATAGTTTTGGACTATCTTACTTTTCTGGTTATTAACCAAATGGCGATAACAGTTCAACAGCTTTCCTCTATTGATTCTATTGACCCTTGACCTATTTTGTTGGATCACGTGAAAACTAAGCATAAGATAAGGGCAAACTAAGGGGCTTCACTTATTTCAACCATTAACTAGGGAAAAATTTTGCACCACGTATTAACTGAATCAAAGCATTTTTTTTTTTAACTTTTTTAAACCAACCCAGTTTAACACCAAAATTGACTTTTCACCATTTTTTAAACAGTGTTGTTAAATACCCCATAGCTCCGGAACTATAAGCCATATATAGTGTAACTATACCTTTTTTGGAATCCTGTGACCAGACAAACACATGGTGGCTTTTTTTAACACATTCAGAACATTTACAGTTTAGACCCCTGTATAACCGTGAAACTCAAGCTGGGGGCCATTAAGGGGGGGGGGGTTGGCAATGCTTCCACATTTTAATGGATTATCAATGCCTAAAGTAACTTGTGTGCAAAAAAATCACAATTTTAATCCGGAAGCGCACCTTTTCACTACCGTCCCTGCTATATATCTGCCTTGCAGAGCCATTGTTATTGTCATGACGTTTGAAAAATGTTAGATACTCCAAAGTAATTAATTTGTTTGAGAACCATCATAGGACAAACTATAGACCCTGACATTATCAATCGCCGCGGAGATAGCCAACCGTCATAGGCCGTTCGATTATTGGAAGGCCCATCAGTTCCCGATTTAAATTTTTGTGTTGTGTCTTCTAATTATCTACTTAAATTATATAATATCATCATGTTGATATCATTTCAACCTCATTTATCACAATATGTAAACCTAAAAATTAGCGTGTTATATTACCCTTTTAATCGAAATCGGGGTGGTGGTAAAACACATGAAATGTTTCAGCTGCATTATATAACACTGGCTCTGGCAGTTCGATGAAAACGGATTGGAATTGTTTTGGTCTATGCATACTACCGAGCGGATTTACTTGTCAATGGACCCTTTATTTGCTGACGCATTGTCCCGGAATCACCGTAGGTTATCGTGGCCTAGCACACTACTAAGGCTTTGCCGTGTGAAAGCAGATCTAGTCCGGCGTGAGCCACAGTTTCGGGGCTCCTAGACGAGAACGTAATAAAGCTGAAACTATGTTACGTTAAGAGTCCAACTGAATCTTTGCCTATTGATCACCATTGGTTCCCGGACTATGAGAACGCCTGACGATCATTACTTCTACACAACCGAACTTTTCTCAATAAATTTTGGGTAGTGAAATAACAGGTACTGACCTAAAACGCCCAGATATATATAAGCCAACCGTTAACATTGTATCGCAGGGCACCGCCTTCGACTGGTTTTCAAACCGCTGAAAAACATACGAAACGGCATACACCTGAGCCAAAAAGTGAATTTATTATTTTATTTAAATGACCACGTGACGTCACGATGAGCATCGGGGGGGGGGGGGGACAAATCAGTGGGGAGGACAACGATGTTAGAGCTCACATGTTAGATCATATGATTACGCCCGTTCTTTCGTCGTCTTCGGAAGCCGTCTTCGAAAGCATTCGGATGCGCGGTAAACGTCAACCCAAAACAATTTTTTTTCTTCTCTCAAATTGCTCCAATTTGACCGATTTTGATTAATTGGTTTGAATTTATTTACAATCGAATCATTTTCGTTACGCAAAAAGTTCAAAACGTTTAGTAGTAACGTTACTATATATTTTCACACTAAACAAACAAAGTCCTGCATGGCGCAGTTTGGTTGAGCGCTCGACCCGACCCCCGGCGATCCTCGTTCAACCCCCACAAGGGGCGTATTATTTTTTTCTTTCCCTCATTTCATCTTCCTATAATTAATAACTTTAGCCACTAATGGTATTCAAAATACTATTAGATTATTTCATTTTTTTCTCGCAAAATACGTGTTATAGGCCGTCGGACCGTATCAAATAAATACAATCGTAACAAGACGAAAAGTATTGTGAATACCGTCCCAAAGGGTAGTGAAAGCTGGCGATCCACTAAGCAAATTATTATCATGATATGTTGATGAAAAACAATCCGCAAATCATTAGGTGAGTGGATGTATTCCCGTATGAGTAATCGCCCAAATCCCACCAGAATCCTTCATCCACAACATCATTCTCCAGCACAGGAGGCCCGTAAAAAAAAAACACAAATTATGGGCAACATCCAAAACATTTCAAGACATGTACCAGTACATGAACTCTTCATCATGCCTTCACAACACCCAAGGGTCCTGAAAGGTTATGTTGAATTTTTTCATTTTGATGAGATATCCATGCATTTAGGATTGGCCACATTCCCCCCCCCCCCCCCCCCCCCCCCCCCCCCCCTCTATACCTATCATGCCCCCCCCCCCCATGCGCCCCGGGAGATGCGCCACAACATCTATAACTGTACAGCTAGCCCCCCCTCATCTGGCCAAACGCAACACATGGCATCTAGGCTTATCTTTAGTTCCGAAAACTCTGGATCGATCATGAATCATGGTGTACAAGATCCGTTGGTTCAACTGATTTTCATGGCAAAATGTGCACATACCAGACGTGAGACCACTCGTAGAACTGATTTATAGATGAGTTGACAAGTGACGTCAACGCCGGGCAACGAAAAAATCACTGCCGGGCAGTATGCGTGAGTACCTGCAGGCTGTGCTTTTAAAATTTGCGCTCAATCGGGCGCGATAAGGCTATTGAATGCTGTACACTATATGGGCATAATCTTCACACCTCTAACAGTCATTAGACAAAGTGCTAACTTGTGTTTGTAAAGGTCTATGTCACCTCATCTATAATTTAGAAAAATTATTGCGGAAGAATTATGTATGCTTCCCTGGGGTGCGACCCCTTGGTCTTTAGCCGAGCATCTTTGTATCTCTTTGGCCGCATGGCTAAAAAACAATTTAAAATACTTATAGGAGGGGAGGGGGCGAAGGCTATAACAGGCAAATAAAGTGTACGAACATATTGACCAGTTGATTATGTTTAAATGTACATTAACATATACAACAAAAGATATTGCCGTGCTTGGACGTGGGGTGAAATGTGGCAATGTTTTCATTTATTTATAACACTTATGTGCATGTAGGGAGAACTTGATTTTAGGAGCGGTGCATGTACAATTGGATCCCTATTGCGCTATAGTGACGTCGCAAGTAACGCAGCCCTGCAGTTCTTGATTAACCATAGATCAAGTCTCGATTGTGTAAGTAAGAACCAATTTTGTGTAAAAGTTTAATATCGTATGGCAGGGGTTCGGACGTCGCGGAGTGATGAGTTCCTCACCAATGAGGTCTTGGTTCGATTCCCGGTACAGGATTGACCTTCTAGGAATACATACCTGTTTAATCGACTGGGGTACTTTAACGATTTCAAAAACGAAAGTGACTCTTTGAATATTTTGTCTTAGATGACAAACCTAAAGATTTTAAATTAAAATACCTGAGCTAATATACAAATCCGTTAGGAGAAAAATCGAGGAATGCCGGTGTTTTTTAATTGAATTTCCTAAAGCTGTTGCAAGAGCTATGGAAATATAATAATTTCCATTTTAAAATCAGTAAACGATCAAGCCAAATTATACTTTGTCGAGAGCATAATCAAATTTCAGTTTTTTACTTTCATTTTATGTTACATGTGCTTAAAGTTTCCTGGCTTCATTTCTGAAAACCCCCATCGAGCTGGACTTAAATTGTTTATATCGCAAATGAATGACTTTGCGACAAACGACTCATTTATCTTCATTAATCCAAAATTTGTAGTGATAAGTTTTTGGAACCAAATTTTCAAGCCTTTACTGAACCTCATTTTTCCAGTGTTGCAAATCCTTTAACCACAGGACCAGGGATGATTCCTTCACCCCTATCTTCGCAGATCATATTTCTAACTGGCTACGAGAATTTTACGTAACGCCGGCTACGTTTGTGTCTATAAACATGTATTCCTTGAGCAAACCGACGCATCACACACGAACTCAATAAATGCAAATGAAAAGGTCTCTAACGAGAAGGGCGAAGAAAGGGGGGGGGGGGGGCTTTGGGTAGACCGCTAGCTACTTCTAGGTTTTTTGAAGATTCATATAAATTGTTATTGATATTTTATGCCCCTTTTCATGCAAAAACAAGCACCCTACCGGAATGTCGGGTACTGATTGAATGGATGTTTGACCGGTGTAAAAAAAGGGGGGAGATATGGTCCGGCAGGAACCATAGTCCGGGCTCCACCATAGACGACAACGGAATAAAGCGCGAAACTAATGTTGCGTGAAGAGTCACTGAATCGAAGTGCCTTATTCTTCACCGTTTTAATGCGGACCTGATCGGGAGGACTATTTCCTGCCACACCGGGCAATCAACCCCTCGGGGAAAAAACGCTAAACACGTATTTTACCGGGTCCTTGTATGAGACGTCAGAATACCCCGATATTTTTAATTTTGAATTGATTCCAATTTAGTTGCTGGGCCTCCTCTTTCCATTCAATACGTGTCTCAAAATGATACACCATGCCAATCTTACTTTATAGGACTGCACGTAATAAGTTTCACATGACAGAAAAATTTCAATAGCGGAAAGTTAAATCTTCACGACAAAAAGTTAGGATATCAGTTTTTTTCTGTGGTTTGAGCTATTATTATGGACATAACTAGTTTTATATACACAGCGTTTTTTTGCGGGTAGGTAAAATTGCCTATAGAATAACTATATCTTTTCATCAACCCTATGTTCCGATCTTTTGTACTTTACCTTGACCCTTGACGTCACGTGACGTCAGAATGGGTATGTTTTTTCCTAATTTGGAACACCTCATGCTTAAGAGCTAGCAACATTTGTAACACTCTCGATTACACAAGGTTTGCAACAAAATGATCCCATTTTAATGAAAAAGTAACCTACGTCAGTTTACCTAACCGTAAGGGATTCATAAACTATAGTTGTACCATCTACGACTTAGAGTGTGATAGGTACGGTTAAAACCAGCAAAAATAAAAAAAAAGTGGTCACTTTCAGTTGTACATGGACCAATTTGAAAATTGCAACTGATTTTTTTTTTTAAAAAAAATGTTGGTGGAGCTCATAAGAATAGTTTTTTGAGTGTCCATGCTTGGTTACCAATGTCAGGGCCCTAAACGTCATGCAGCGTTCATGCATTCCTTAGGGGTTTGACCTTGTTTTTCCCCCAACTTTGTGAGCTCGAGGTCCATCAATTAATTTGCCACCATTTAATATTTATCCAAATTGAAAGTAAATTAAACTTTGACCATGTAAAACTGAAAGTTACTTATTTATTGATTTTTTATATTTTTAGCCAAACCCCGAATCTTTAGATCGAGATAGTAACATCCTTCATGGGTTGAACAACTAACCTGATATAGTTTTCGCCAAATGAACCTGATCACTTTAAAAATTTGAAGCCCTCTATAATACCTTGTCTAGCCCCCCCCCCCCCTCCTAAAGGCACCATTTTCGGCACATAAGAATCACGTTTCAGGGGTCCCTGTCAGGCTTTCAACATATTTAATCACACCTTTAATCACTCAAAACCTTTAGTACTCGAGATGTTACAAAGGTCTGCTAGCCTCCCCGCTATCCACGTGTGGACGTGTAGAATCGATGTGTAATAAGGAAAAAATCAGGGGCGTGGTAACCCCCCCCCCCCCCAGGTGTGTTGTTACAAAGTATGACGCTGCACCATGTCGTTTCTCACCTGGCAATGATATCTTTATGGCAGAACCATTTCTTCTGGAATCACCTGAGGAGGAAATCAGACGTATTTGTGCACGTATCATTTCTCCTAACTGTACAAAACCTTCTTCCAACACTTTAACAACGCAGGGTCTGGTGCTCAACATCTTGTATAGTTGTTGGAAAATTGTTTGCTCTTTTGGATAATGAAGGCTCGGAGTCATTTGAAGCAGTGATCATAATCTGTTGGCTATTGTCCTAATTCAATGCATATCGTAGTAGTAAAGGTATTGCATTATATTTTAAAATTAAGCAAAGTTTCCGGCAAAAGTGTTTCAGTATTTTTTTTAAAGATTCTCACTAGATCATAACCTGAAATGTGGATTGAATTTGGAATCGCTCAATTTCAAATGTCAAAATTAAAAGTGTCATCTTGTAGACTCGATTGTACAAAAAAAGAGTAACGTCATACAACATGCATTATGGGAGTAAACGATCAAAGTGCTGAAGAGAGTTTCTCAACTTCGCCAAACTGCAGTTTTTAACCTTAAGTGGGGCTATGTGGGGGTGGGCGGTTCTATGGACCCGCAAACCATCTATTTTGCCAGTTTTACGACTACGATATACTTTTTTCCGACTTTTGCAACTTTTTTTGGGGATACGCATCTTCATGAAACGCCTAATTCACCCAGCAGCAACCAGTAAAAACTGGAGTACTGCTTGTGACTTGTACGCATATAAAACTGGTCCACTGTGTGTATATTATAGTATAGCAATAGTATTTATTCGCTTTATTCTTCCGTAAAGCGTATGTGATTAAAATCAATCACCGCCCACATCCTCCCTCCGATAGTGTGGTGGATAAGATCATCGATTTATAATGCAGGTATCACAGGTTCTTATCCACCATGCCTTTATAAAATACAATGCCTTCAATAAAGGAATTAAAAGAAAAGAACTGAAAAGAAAAAAAAATATATCGCCCCGTTAGGAAAACCCCACTTGTCCCCAACGGGAGTGTCGTAAAACTTGAATTCAGTACACAATTAAGAATATTTCTCCTCTTTTAAATATTTATATAATTTTACGTAAATAAATAAGACTAATAATATAAATTCGGTAACCCTTTTATAGAGTTGAGTTTGTTGGGTTTCAATGGCGTATATCGGCAACTATATGAAAAGATTACTACGTCATTTGTCTAACCGTAAGGATTCATAAAACGTCGAGTTTGTACCATCTACGACTTAAAGGTGAGAGGTACGGCGTTTTAAAACATCCAAAAATAAAAAAAAAAAGTGGTCAATTTCAGTGGTACAGGGATCAATTTTGAAAATGGCACTGATTTTGACCAAATGGTGCAAAGTGTTGGTGGAGCTCATAAGGAATAGTTTTGGAGTGTCAATGCTGGTTACCAATGTCGGCCCCTAAACGGTCATGTGCAGCGTCCTTGCATTCTTAGGGGTTTGACCTTGTTTTCCCCCAACTTTGTTAAGCTCGAGGTCCATCAATACTTTGCCACCATTTATTTATCCAAATTGAAGTTAGTAAATTTAAAAATTTGACCATGGAAAACTGAAGTACCTTATTTTATTGATTTTATATTTTTTTTAGACTATAACCCGAATTCTTTAGATCGCAGATAGTACAATCATTCATGTTAGACAAATAACCTGATTGTTTTCGACATGACTGGCGGATTCATTAAAAAATTTGAGCCCTCTATAATCTTTTCTAGACCCCCCCCCCCTCCTACAAAGGCACCATTTCCTGATCACGTTTCAGGGGTCCCTGTCAGGCTCGCGGACATTATTGACACTCAAAACGTTATACTCGAATGTGTACAAAAGGTCGGATAGCTCCACGATTATCACGATGTGGTACGTGTAGGAATCGGATGTGGAATAAGGAAAATCAAGGGGCGGTGGTAACCCCCCCCCCCCCCAGGTGTGTTGTTACAAAAGTAAATGACGTGCACTCATGTCGTTCTCATAATGGCAATGAAGATTGCTTTATGGCAGACAATTTCTTATGGAATCAACTGTGGAGCGATAATCGACGTATTTGTTGCACGTATCATTCTCTCCTACATGTACAAAACTTCTTCAAACACTTTTTTAAAACAACCAAGTGTCTGGTGCTCAACATCTGATAAGTGTGGAAGAATTGTTTGCTTTTTGGATAATGAGCTCGGAGGTCATTTTGAAAGCAATGTGATGGCTTGAGAGATGTGGCTATTGTCTAATACATGCATTCTGTAAGTAGTAAAGGTATTGCATATATAGCAAAGGGTTCGGCAAAAAGTGTTCAGTATTTTTTTAAGATTCCACTAGGATCATAAACCTGAAATGTGGATTGAATTTTGGAATAATAAGGGGGGCTCAATCAAATGTCAAACATTAAAAGTGTCATTCTTGTAGGACTCAGATTGGAAAAAAAAAAGGAGTAACGTCATACAAGCATGCAGTTAGGAGTAGTAAACGATCAAAGTGATGACAGCAGGAAGTTTCTTAACTTCGCCAAAATGTCAGTTTACCATTAAGTGGGAGAGTGGAGGGGTGGGGGTACTAGGGACCCGCAAACCAGATTTTGCCACGTTTTACGACTATAACGATATACTTTTTCGACTTTGCAACTTTTGGGATACACATCTTTTCATGAAACGCCTAATTCACCCAGCAGCAACCAGTAAAAACTGATTACTGCTGGTGACTTGTACCAGTATAAATGGTCCACGGCTGTGTTTATATATCGTATAGCAATAGCAATAGTATTATCGCTTTATTTCCCGGAAAGCTTATGTAGGATTAAAAAATCAATCACGCCCACATCCTACCTCGATAGTGATGGTGGATAAGAGCATAGATTTATAATGAGGTATCACCAGGTTTCGTTATCCACCATGCGCCTTTATAAAATAAATGCATTTCAATAAAGAGAATTAAAGAAGAAGGAAATGAAAGAAAAAAAATATATCGCCCCGTTAGGACCCCCACTTGTCACCAACGGGCAGTGTCAGTAAAACTATTAATCATGTAAACAATTAGAATATTCTCTATTTAAAATTTTATATATTTACGTAATTAAATACTAACTAATAAGATAAAATGCACGGTAACATTTATATGTTGAGTGTTGGGTTTTAATGGGTATATCGGCAACTTAGGCCATTCACGCCAAAAATCCTTTAGATGACGATAAGCGATCACTTTAATGACAGACAATGACACCTACCAAAAAAAAATGACATGTTCAGTATAGATAGATTGGATGTCTTACCAACACATATTAACACTTTTTATTGCACATATCGTTGTCCACATACGCTCGTATTTTACAAAGCACGTTTTCCGGAGAAAATAGCAATTCAAAATCTAACGCGACATTTCATGTCTATCCGGTAAAACGAAAGATAAAGAACAAATCTAGGACTTTATTGTTTTGAAAGAAGAAACATTTTAAAGTCCATATAACAATAAATCCACCTTACAACTGCAGTTATATTATCTTAATTGACTACAATTATGTATGTATGTGAAATCACAAATAATGTATATTGCAAAATACGACGCATATTACGCGTGTTTTCAATGATACGTAGAATAGATCACATGTGAAAGCTTGTTTACGAAATAACAATGGAATACGTCAAAATAGAAATTCTGTATGTGAATAGTTTATTTTGAGATCGGAACAAAATACAACGCTATTAGCAAACACTGTAAATGAAGGCGATTTTTAAAATACGACAGTATGTGAAATACAGATATGATGATGTTGAGGATGAGGAGGAAGGAAAAGAAAATGACAAAAAATAATAAGTATAAATTACAAAATTAGCCATCCTCACATTTGAAACTTGTGGATGGCAAGAACTCGATGATATGTAAGTAGGCGGAAATCGCAAAAAACGTGAAACGACAGTATGTGGAGGGGCGGGCGAGCGATAGAGATTTGTGGAAACGAGGGCTGGGTTTAAAAAAAATTTTGGGTGATACCCTTTTCCCCCAAAATTGATAATAGTTTTGCCCCTAATTTTTAGGTTCTTTTGGATTAGCAATTTTATGACTTATTGTTATTGTCGTATGACCCTGCCATTGTGGTATTAAATTTCTAGCACAAAAAAAAAAAAATCTTAGAGAAGGAAAAGGTTCCTATGCCCTGGACAACCCCCCCGCCCACAACGGAACAGTAAGACCTTCAAACATACATGGAAAATCACTTGTGATTGTTTCTGCGTTTAAAAAAGTACATTGGTTATGTCAATACAAAAGATTGGGGCAATAATTGAGAGAATAATGCGATAGAATTATGTGCATTTCAAGACACGTGTAAGATAGCTAATAAGCTATTTACAATTTAGTAATAAAGTAAAAAAAATTATGTATTTTTAACATATTTTAAGTCATCTAGGGAGAAAAATTTCCACTCACCAATACAAATAATCCTATAAAATAAAATATTGTACGGTCCATTATGGATCTAGTGTGAAAAAGGGTAGGAAAAAACGAAGAACATGTAATAGAATTTTGGCCGCCGGTGGCACGTGAAGATATCGAATGAATTAGATAAAGAGAAAAAACTAAACACAATAAAAACACACTTTCCTTCGCATAAAGAGCTATTCCTAAATAACAAGAGAACTTATACACTCATTATAGACCCTCTTACAACTGGGGGTAACAAATGACTCACTCACGGTTCGAAAGTGAATTGTTCAAAGGTCAAGCTCAACCAACCATACTTTGTTAAGAACAACTGACCCAGATTTTATGTTTATCGAAGCGTTGCGTCGGATATCATGTCGATTTGTGGGAATTTTCACTCCGTTCTAATTACATTACATTATTGTTATTATTTGTAACTCTAAACAATACAACATATTGTTGTTGTGCTTAGGACAAATGCCTGTGTATTCGACAAGTGCTTTGTCCCGATGCATTCCGACGTTTGATGTAAGTTGTCTTATTTTGTAGCATCTATTGAAGACGACAGGTGAATATAAAATATGGTCCAACCATCGTGTATTACATCTAGCACTTTAAAATAAGTTACGGTTAACTGTAGCAATCCCACATCATGTCCCTTTCCAGGTGTGAAGTCTTGCACAATTTTACATAAATTTAAAAAACTAAAAAATTAAAAAAAAAAAGTGACACCGGATTGTGTCCGCCATTTAAATATTTTAATTATATAATAGATATATAATATATATAGATTATTATTTTCTAACGTAATATGAGATAAATATATATATTATATATAACGTATGTGATATAATAGCCTATTTCATTATCTTTAATTTGCTGTGAAGATAATTCAAATCGGTTAAGTATAGGCCGAAAGCTACAATCTTTTGAAATCAAGTAGTCCGGTTTTCACCCATCCACGGATTCCCAATTAAATGCACGGCCGCCCCGCTAAGCAAATGTGAATGTGATGCCGTGACAGTGCCAAGAAACCGACCGCTTGTATAAACGACCGTAACTCGGGATACTACGTGAATCAAAAAAAAAATTGCTTTGCAAGACGATTATGACCTTATGCAATCACATACCATCATTAGATACACTACTCCTAGTTTGTTGGTGATTTATAAAAAACCCATCTAATATATTTCAATGTTGAAAAATGAAATTAAACGAGTAAAAAATAAGCCCGATATGACAAATTTTGTAAACACATCCCTTTTTTCGCCATTCCTATGGGAATTACACACATTTAAATGTTGTTTGTGAGAATGTATTACAATATCAATTTCATGATGCCATTTGTCAAATTAATGCTACATTTTCTTTATTATTTCAACTACGGATTAATCAAATGATTTGATTTACTACCAAGTGCCAATGTATGACGAATCCAAACACAAATTTATGTTTCAGAGCAAGAAAAACAAGATTCTTCCCAATTGGTTCGGACTATTGCAAGAGGAGTCCCGTATTGGCATAACTTGTGGCTATACCTTAGATACAGTAGTAGTGTGAAACCCTTTCATTTTACACATCAAGATTCATTGGGTGACATGTTGTGTGAACATTAAATTTTTTTTGAAGATCAATGAAGCGAGTCTAGATGCATCTCAAGTAAACAAAATCGCATGGGTCATCCATTATTTGCATAATGCTATGCCCCGTAGATCTGTACATTAACGTATTCTTGCTTAACTGTATAAATCCATTGGAATGGGAGAAAAAGAGGTGTGCTTAAAAAATTAGTCATATCTGGCTTGATTTTTAATCGTTGTTTTAAATCATTTTTCACTTGGACGTTTTTAATGGGGCACAGTACCACAAAATTACTCAACGTATAGTGTGATGGTAGAGTTCCGAAATTAAAAAAAAGGTCTATTTGGACATGTGGGTTTGTCTGTGGAAATTAGTGTCCTTGAGGGTGGCATGTTATTAAAGGTGCATTTCGTGATTCTAACACCATTATGTTTATTCATGGTTCACTAGATATCCTTGAAAAAGGCACAAGTTTGAGTAGATTTCGATCTTGCGGTTTTGTTGATGGTTCCACTGTACCATTGCGACGTGTTCTGTAATTTTTGTCCGTTTACGACAGGACAATGCATGCATTAAAACGTCCATGGACAGATTGAATGTGTTTTTTTTATATTATTACCAAAATATGCGTAATGAATACATTTTGGGCAAAATAATTTATCATTAAATATGGCCACGACGAAAAACAACAAGGTGCACTTGGTCTACACGGATCCCTTCCCACCCCCAAAAAAAACAAATCCATATTACCCCCAAAAGGTTGTTATGTATTTATGAAATGAGAAGGTTTTTTCTGAACATTGAAAATATTGTTTTAAAATGAATTATGTAACATATTGTTTTTAGGAGTATTCCTTACAAGTAGGCGATGTCTTCATCCAAAATGCTGGCTACTTTACTGGTTAACAGCGACCTTTTCAACACTCAGAGAAGTGGGTTTGTGATGTTTTGTTTTCCTTCCGCAAATTAATTTTGACTTTGTTTCTTTGTTATTTTTTGAATGATTAACGCCCTTTTGTAATTTGTTTTGTTTTGGTTTGTTTTAGTATGACGGCTTGTATCAATCACTATAATCATGCAAAAGTCCTTTTAAGGCTCTTTTTTTTTAGATTCACAGAATTTCTCCGGGAAGAAATTCAACGAATGCTGAATTTTACCAATGTCAAATGAACCATGGCTGAAGTGAGAACTCATGATAGAAAGTATCATGTCTCGACATTAAAGAAGGTTTGTTCCCATCAGCTCGTTTCCAATTAATCCATTTGGGTTCCTCATATTGTTTGGGTTATTTATATCCACCAGTCCACTAGTGTTTGCAATAAGATGCACCCCGACAGGGTTGTTTGCTCGATCCCCACCAAGTCATTGGTAAAGGGCTTGTGGTGTGTCAGAGATTTGTTCAGATAGTGGGCGGATCCGGGGCGCCGGTATCCATGATACGACGCTCCTGACATCGGCCGCTATTTGATACTGGGTGATGGGCGGATGGGAACAGTCAGGGTTTCACCCTACTCCTGATTCGACATGACTGCGATGTACAGACAGTTGTGACTATCTGTACACGGGACCGACGCTTAAGGTCCCCTCCGAAGGACGGGATGCTTTCATATGATTCATTTGCCCAATTCAAGTGTGTGAACCATGGAGGAGGAGCCGGGATTATGTATTTTAACAATAGATGTATAACAGACAATAAAGAAATTAGTACCCGAATAAATCCCAGCAAAGTGCACGACCCACCGGGATTCGAACCCGGGAATTTGTTGTGGGGTCAATTTGCGCCAGAGGCAAGCACACTAACCGCTAGGGCACGCTCCCCCACACGGGACATTTCGTACACAGGAATCGGCAACCTTTACGCACTGAAAGTATGTAGTTTGTTCAGAGGGTCAATTCGAAAGTGCGCTATCGTGTTGGGTATGTGTTAGTGTGGTATGGTAGGTCATTGAAACAGATCCCTTGGATTTGTTTTAAAATTGGGTTTTATTGCTTTTTTTGCATTGGTTGAATAGGGAACAGAATGCTTCTTCCTTTTTCAGGGGGGGTTGTTAGTACAGGGGAGAAAATGTGAAGTGGCAAACTAAGGTTTTAATGTGACACTAACCATGTTTTCCTCTGATGAAGATTAAAAAAAGTAACCTTTGGTTAAAGCATAATGGCACATTTTTATGAGCGCAACACCCCAATTTCAATATTTACGATTCTGGAGTATGTTGCGTAATTATATAGAAAAACCTATTGTTAAGGCCCCAAGAATTAGCAATGTTAGTTCACTTTGATGAGGTAACTTATCAATTAGAATATAACATATTATAACTAATCTAAGTAACAAATATAAAATATACATGTTGGTGTGCTGCTGGTGTGTTGCTAGAATAAAAAGAAAAGCGGAGAAGAGGAAGAAGAAAGAAGAAAGAGAAGAAGAAAGCAGAAAAGTCTTTCTAGAAACTAGGATTGAATAGGAAAGTTAGAAGGCTGTGGTAACCCCCCCCCCCCCCACCCCCCACCCAGGTGTGTTGTTACAAAAGTATGACCGCTTGCACTATGTCGTTCTCATCATGGCAATGAATATTTTTATGCAGACCATTTTCTTCTGGAATAAACCTGTGGAGGAAGGAGGAAATCAGACGTATTTGTGCACGATCATTCTCTCTACTGTACAAAACTTCTTACAAACACGTAAAACAAACGCAGCTGTCTGGGCCTCAAACATCTTGATATAGTTGTGGAAGAATTGTTTGCTTTTTTGGATAATGAAGTGCGGAGTCTTGAAGCAATGTGATCAGTATCTGTGGCTATGTCTAATTACAGCATTTGTAAGTAGTAAAGTATTGCATAGATAGCAAGGGTTCGGCAAAAGTGTCGTATTTTTTTTAAGATTATCACTAGGATCATAAACCTGAAATGTGGATTGAAATTTGGAATAAGTCAATCAAATGCAAAATTAAAAGTGTCCTTCTTGTAGACTCATTTTTATGTAAAAAAAAAGAGTTAACGTATACAACATTGCAGTTATGGAGTAAACGATCAAAGTGCTGACAGAGAGTTTTCAACTTCGCCAAAATGTCAGATTTAACACTTAAGTGGGTTGGAGGGCGAGTGGGGTGGTGGGCGGGACTAGGGACCCGCAAACCAATTGCCAGTGTTACGACTAACGATATTACTTTTTCGACTTTTGCAACTTTTGGATTACGATCTTTCATTCGAAACGCCTGAATTCACCAAGCAGCAAACCAGTAAAAAATGTTACTGCTTGTGAGTGTTACCAGGATAAAAATAAACTGGTCACTGTGGTATTATATATAGTTATAGCAATAGTATTATCGCTTTATTCCGTAAGGCTTGTAGGAAGGATTAAAATCAATCACGACCCACTCCTACCTCGATAGTGTGTGGATAAGATCATCGATTTATAATGCAGGGATCACAGGTTCGTATCCAACCATGGCCTTTATAAAATAAAGCATTTAAATCAAGAGTAAATTAAAAGAAGAAGAAAATGAAAAGAAAAAAAATATATCGCCCCGTTAGGAACACACACTTGTCCACCAACGGGAGTGTCAGATAAAACTATTTAATTCAGTAAACCAATTAACTAAGAATATTTCTCCTATTTAAATAATTTATATATTTACGTAAATAAATAATAACTAATAATATTAAATTCAGGATAAACCCTTATATGAGTGGAGTTGTGGGGTTAATGGCGTATATCGGCAACTTCGGCCATTAGCCGCCAAAAATCCTTTATATTGCTGATAGCGATCACTTTAATTGACAGACAATGCCACCTACCAAAAAAAAAATGGACATGTGAAGTATAGATAGATGGGATCTTTTACAAACACATATTAACAACTTTTTCATTGCCATATCGTTGTCCACATACTGTCGTATTTTACAAAAGACGTTTTCCGAGAAAATCGCAATTCAAAAATCTTACCGCGACATTCAGATCTAGAACGTATAAGAAATGAGGATAAAGAAAGAAACATCTAGACTTTAGTGTTATTGAAGAAAAACTTTTAAAGGCTCCAATATAAACCATAAATCCACCTTAAAACTGCAGTGCTATGTATCTTCTAATTTAGGACTACAAAGTTATGTTTATGTGAAATCACAAATAATGAATGCAAAATACGACGCATATTACGCCGGTGTTTCAAGTACGTGAGAATAATCACTATGTGAAAAACTTGTTTACGAAATAACAATGGAAATACTCCAAAATGATCTGTATGTGAAATCGTTTTATTTGAAGATCGGCAAAATACAAAGCTATATCAAACACGTGTAAATGAATGGCGATTTTAAAATACGACAGTATGTGAAATACAGATATGATGATTTTGAGGAAAGGACAATGACAACAAGAATAATTATAATTACAAAATTAGACATCCTCAAATTTTGAACTTTTGGATGGCAAGAACTCGATGAATTATGTAAGTAGGCGGAATTTCGCAAAAAAAGTGAAATACGACAGTATGTGATGCGGGGAGACGATATATATTTGTGAACAAAACAGCTGTGTTAATTTGTGTACCCTTTTTACCACCAAATTTGATAATAATGTTTTTGCCCTAATGTTTTAGTGGTTTCTTTGTGGATTCTAATTTTATGCTTAATGTTATTGTCTTATGACCCTGCATGTGTGGTATAAATTTCGTCGCAAAAAAAAAAAGGAGTCTTAAGAAAGTGGATTCCATATGCCCTTGGACCACCCCCCCGACCACAACGGAAACGTAAGACCTTCAAACCACAATGGAATCAATGTGATTGTTTCTGTGTAAAAAACGACATTGGTTATGTCATAAAAAGATTGGCGGACAATAAGAGAAGAATAATGCGATAGAATGAGAATTAGTGCATTAAAGCCATGTGTAAGATAGCCTAATAAAGCTATTGACAAAACGCTGGATCTAAACTACCAAATTATGTATTTTTAAAAATTAAGTCAGATAGGGAGCAAATTTTTCCCAATAACAATACAAAATCCTATAAAATAAAATATTGTACGGTCCATTGTGATATTGTGTGAAAAAATGGTAGGAAAAACGAATCATGTAATAGAATTGGGCCACAGGGCACGTTGAAGATATTCGAGAATTAGATAATATGAGAAAAAAAAAAACAAACATAAAAAACACCTTACCTTCGATAAAGAGCTATTCCTAATATACAAGAAGGAACATATACACTCATTATAGACCTCTTACAACCTGGGGGAACAAATGAAAGTCAATCCGGTTCCAAGTTGAATGTTTCAAAGGCAACTCACACCATACTTTGTTAAGAACAACTGACCCAGATTTTCATTTTTATCAGCGTGCGTGGATATCAGAGATTGTGGGGAATTTTCTTTTTAATTACATACATTATTGTTAGTGATTTGTAACTCTAACACTACAACATATATTTGTTGTGCTTGGACAATGCTGTATTCGACAAGTGCTTTATCAAGAGCCATTCCGAAGGTTGATGTCATTTGTCTTATTTGTTAGCATCTATTGAAGAACCGACAGGTGAATTAAAATATGTTACCCATCGTGATATTACATATCAGCCACTTAAATAAGTTTACGGTTAACTGCTAGCAATTCAATCATGTCCTTTCCAGTGGAAGTCTTGCACATTTACATACAGGGTGAGAAAAAAAAATTGACACGGATTGTGTCCGCCATTTAAAATAATATACTAGATATATATATTATATATATATATATATTATAGATATAATTCATATATAATATATATATAATATATATATATACGTATGTGATATCTCGGGAAAGCCTATTTGCATTATCTTTAATCGCTGCAAAGATAATTCCAATCCTTTTTTTAAGTAAGGCCGAGCTCAATCTTTTGAAGTCAAGTAGTCCGTTTTCACCCCTATCCACGCGGATTCCCATTTGAATGCACGGGCCCGACTAGAGCAAATGTGAATGTGATTCGTGGAAAGTGAAGAAAACACGACAGATGTATTTCAACGACCGTAAATCGGTATCGTATTTAGTACGTGAATCAAAAAATAATTGTGCAAGACGATCTGACCTTATGCAATCACTAAATCATAGATATCACTACATCATAGATTTGTTGTTATTTTATAAAAACACATTCTAATTAGTTCCAAATGTTGAAAAAATGAAATAAATCGATTGAAAAAATAAGCCCGATATGACCAATTTTGTAAACACATCCCTTTTTTGCCATTCCTGTATGGGATTTACACAAATTTAAAATTGTGTTTGTGAGAATGTATACAATATCATATCATGATTGCCTTTGTCAACTTAATGCTACATTTTCGTTATTATTTCAACATACGGAATTAATCCATGATTTTATTTAGACCAATGTGCCAACTAATATGACGAATCCAAACACCAATTTATCTGTTGCCCAGAGCAAGAAAACAAGATCTTCCCATTGTTTAGGATATTGCAAAGAGTTTAGTCCAGTATTGGCATAACTTGTTGTCTATACCTAAGATTCACATTTAGTGTTGAAACCTTTTCATTTACACATCAAGATATATTGGGTGACATTTTGTGTGAACATAAATTCTTTTTGAAGACAATGAAGGAGATCATAGCTATGCATATCTTCAAACAAAATACATGTGTCATCATTACTTTCATAATGCTATGCCCCGTATATCGTACATTAACGTATTCTTGCTTCTTAACTTTTAAATCCCATTTGGAATGGAGGGGAAATGTGAAAGGGTGTACTTACAAAATTAGTCATATCTGGCTTGTGTTTTAATCGTTTAAAAAAAAAAAAATCATTTTTCAACCATTTGGACGTTTTTTAATGGGGCCAGTACCAAATTACCCTCACATAGTGTAATGAGTTTTCCGATAAAAGGTCTATTTTGGTGACATGTTGGTGTCCTGTGGAATTAGTTTTCCTTGAGGGTGGCATGTATTAAGGTGCTTTCGTGAATTCTAACACCTTCTGTTTTAATTCCTTGTTCACTAGATCATCCTTGAAAAAGGCACCAGTTTTGAGTCGATTTCGATCTTGCGGTTTTTTGGTTTAATGGTTCCCACTGTCCCATGCGGCCAGTGTTCTGTAATTTTTGTCCGTTTACGGACGACAAGGCATGCTTTAAAACGTCTGGCCGATTTGAATGTGTTTTTTTTAATATTATTATTATTACCAAATATGCGTAATTGCAATAACATTTTGGGAAAAAATTTATCGATAAATATGCGCACGAAAAAACAAAATGTGCACTTG
The DNA here is from genome assembly GCA_023653785.1 of Ophioderma brevispina. Classification (NCBI taxonomy): domain Eukaryota; kingdom Metazoa; phylum Echinodermata; class Ophiuroidea; order Amphilepidida; family Ophiodermatidae; genus Ophioderma; species Ophioderma brevispina. The sequence continues at coordinate 48,389 of JAMKCH010001794.1, forward strand.
GTCTACCAATACCCTCCCCCCCCAAAAAAAAAAAACCATTCCTTACCCCCCCAAATGTTTAGTTATGTTCATTTATGTAAATTAGAATGTTTGAAAATTGAAATAATTGTTGTTTAAATGAAATGTAACCTTATAATGTTTTTTAGGAGTATTTCCCCTTACAAGTAGGCGATGTTTCATCCAATGGCTCATGCACTTTACTGTTAACAAGCGACCTTTCAACACTCAGAGACTTGGTTTTGTGCTGTTATTGTTTCCTTCAGCAAATTAATTTTGACTTTTTTTTCTTTGTTATTTTTTGATGATTAACGCACTTTTGTACTTTGTTTTGTTTTGGTTTGTTTTAGATATTACGGTGGTACAATCATCTAATCATGCAAATCCTTTTAGGCTTTTTTTTTAGATTCACAGAATTTCTCCGGGAAGAAATTCACAACCGATGCTGAACTTTTAACCGAATGTCAAATGACATTGCCTGAAGAACTCATATAGAAAGTAATCATTTCGCGTACATTAAGAGGTTTGTGTTTCCCACCATCTCGTTTCCAATTCATTCCATTGTTGTGTTCATTCATATTGTTTTTGTTATTTTATCTCCACTCCACCATGTCCACCAGGTATGTTTGCATAAATCACCGACACGGGTTGTTTGCTCGTATCCACAGTCATTTTGGTAATGGCTTGTGGTGGTGTCAGGATTTGTTCAGCTAGTGTGCTGATCCCGGGGCCCGTCTGTATCCATGTCGGACGCTCATGACATGGCCCGCTATTTGAGCCTGGGTGATGGGGCGGTCATTGGGACAGTCAAGGGGTTTCCACCCTACTCTTATTGAACACTGACTGCGATGTACATGTACAGTTGGTACTCTCTGTACAACGGGACCGACGGCTTACGTCCCCTCCGGAGGACGGGATGCTTTCATGATCCATTTGCACCAATTCCAAGTGAACCATGGAGGAGAGCGGTATTCTGGTATTTACGTTCATAGCTTGGTATACAGATCAAAGCCAGATTGATAGTAACCCACCCGAATAAATCCAGCAAGTGCCACGACCCCACCGGGATTCGAACCCGGGGAATTTTGATGGTACATTTGCGCCAGAGGCAAGCACCCTACCGCTAGGCCATCGCTCCCCCACACGTGAACATTCGTACACATTGACTTCGCCAACCTTTACTCACTGAAGTATGTAGTTTTGTTCAGTAGGTGTCGAATTCGAAAGTGCGCCTAATCGTGTTGGGATGTTATAGTGTGGTATGGTATGTCATTAAACAGGGAACAAAATCCCTTGGATGTCGTGCTAAATTGGTTTTCTTGCCTTTTTTTATATTGATAGGGAACAGACTGCTTTCTTTCTGTCTTCCTTTTTCAGGGGGGTGTTAGTACAGGGAAAATGTGAAAGTGGGTCAACCTAAGGTTTTAATGTACACTAACATGTTTTCCCTCCTGATGAAGATAGAAAAGTAACCTTTGGTAAACACAATAATGGCACATTTTTATATCGCCCCCCATTTTCAATTTTACGATTTCTAGGAGTTGATGTTGGTAATATCCTAGAAAACTATGTTACAGGCCCCAGACTTAGCAAATGAATTATTTCACTTTGAATGAGTTAACAAAACTATTCATATCAATTAGCATATAAAAATATTATAATAATCTAAGTAACATCAATATAAAATATACGGTTTGTGTGCATGGCTGGTGTGGTGTAGAATAAAACGAAAAGCGGAGAAAACGTTAGAAACCTTAGGTGATTTTCCATTAGGGTTTAGAAAGTTCTGGAATTAACTCAAGTCCCAGGAGAGCCTGACTAGCCTATGTGCTTCTCTGAATCATAGGTGGGCGCACTGTATAATTACACAGTCAGTGAGTAGCTGCTATGAGGAGCCCAAATCCTTTATCTCAGTACATGGCGTTTCCATGAATCCAGCCTCATGATGTAATGGACTATATTTAGCACATGACCCCTATATAGAGGACTAGATCCTTCTGGATTTGTTAGGGAGTGCTTATAAAGCCCTGGAGAAGAGAAATGAGAGAGAGTTCATAACATCAGTGCCTCCAAGTTATTACATAGTTTCCAAATATAGTGACCTCCAGTTGCTCCAAGTTGTCGTGGACAGTGAGAGTAAACACTGTCTTCCGTAGTGGACCATTGTCATAGTAGTCTCAGCTTCAGTAGTTTTCGTCCGATTGTGTAAGCCGTCCTTCCGGTTTATATTTCGTGGCCCTCTGCGTTACCAAGGATAAACAGCTTGTCCGCCATTTGGACTTTTATAATTTTAGTCGACCTCGAGCTTCGGGAGTCATTAGGTATGCTGGTTTTCTTCAGTAAGGAAAAGTCGTCCGTGAACACGTCCCACTATTGGAATTGAAGTTTTGCGCTAGAATATTCGCGAGGACTGTTTGTAAGTTCTGCAATCTTTACGGTAACTTGCTGCAGCCGCCGTCGGCGGCACACCACCATCAGTATAAGTTTTAGTAGTTTATATTAACAACTTTATTATAGATAAATCCGTGATTATTGATACCTAATCTATGTTGATGTTTTTAATGAGATTGATTTAAACACACACATTAAAATAAAGACTTTGGTTTTTTAAAAATTTGTAATTCAAGTTTTTACAGTGTATTGTCTATTACTCAGAGAGTTTTGAATCGTAGTTTACAGAGTTGGTTTTGGCCTTGGTCAAGTGACCGTAAAAAATCTTGCAAACGACATGCGCAAAAACGCGTATTTGCCATAAAAAAAGCATTTTATAAATAAATCGGGATTCCCCGATTTTATTAACACATCTTTTTATAGCTGAACTAAACTGGTCTTTCCATTGGAAATAGTGCCACCGATCACGACAATGAACCTCTAAAATTACCAACTGAACCGACAGAACAACTAATGATTAATCGTAAACACGTACATGGCGCAATTTCTCTGATCTACCTATTGGAAGGACATTTCGCAGCAACCGTTGAATTATATCGGAGATCTTCGACATTAATTGTCAAGTATAAAATGTTTCTCTTTATAACACCTTTCGGGTCTATCTACCATTCACAGATATGGTTTTACTATCAAATTACAAATGCACCTGTGGCAAGTAAGTGCTCAATTTTTTTTGGATCATTAGGGGGCGCGCTTCAAAAAAAATGTGCTGTTTATTGCTATAGCCAAATAACGTTCAAGGTCATCTGGTGGTAAATCTACCTGATTGCTGGGCAATTTCGGTCAACAAGGGGTGTTTGGTATTGTGTTCATCGCACCCCCCAAAAAACGTACCCTAACATGTTGGCATTTTGGTTTTAGGGTCTAATCTAACGGTCGCAAGACTTTTCCTGGATTATTGCATATGCTATCACCGAATCGTTCATTACCTATAGGCCGTGTGTCGTAGCACTGGCTAGGTCCTGTATTTGTCGATTTCTTCTTCTTTTGTTTGTTTCGTTGTTTTCCCACTTCAAATGCTACTAGTGCCAGACGGCTGGTCGATTGCAAAACGAGATTTGCCACAAGAACCCCTGACCCAAGGTGCATATCGGTTGTTCACAGTTTGACCATAGGGTCACGTAGGGTCAATAGCGGTAGTGTCTTGCTAACCAATCCACCAACCCTTTTTTCCCTCCTTCTCTCCCAACCATAGGGCAGTTCGCATGTGCTATTAATGCCATTCGGTCACAGTGATTGCCAGATGCCTGGCCATCTGGGGTGTTACAGATTTTTAAAAATCCAAAGTCCATGTTAGGGGTCAAAAAGGGCAGTCTCTCTAACCCTCTTAAATAATTCAAAATGCTACTGTAGTACATACAAACACCGTTTGTTTGATCGAACTCAGACTTGGTCATAATAACCTTGACCCAAGGTGGCATACAGGATGTTCACAGATTGGGGTCAAGGTCCACAAAGGGCCAGTACAGTCAGTCGGCGCTTTCCCTCCTGTTTTTGCTGTTGCTTCTGCCACAAATCAATTGCTATAAAGAATTGCTGACCCAAGGCCCATATGAGACTGTGTTCACAGATTGGGGTCAAAGGTCACTGTAGGGGTCATTACAGTCAAGTCGCTTCTTACTCTCCTTTTGCTTTTTTCGCCACAAATCAATTGCTATAATCACGAGACTTTGGTCAGAAGAACCAATGACCCAAGGCCCATATGAGGTGTTCACAGATTTTGGGTCAAAGGTCACCTTTTGGATTTGGATCACTGGTCATCGAATGTCTTTTGGCCACCTTTTGCGAATACAACAACATGAAATCTTCTACTTGACATTACGGTGCCCTGATACAACAGTTGTGGACATTCAATGCCCAGGGTTAGCTGATATACGATCATGTGCTCAGCAAAGTGGTCATTTCACACCAAAGTGTCCCCTACATGACATTTAAACAGAATGTTTCGCTTAGTCAGCAAGTGATCATGTGTTTCCACAACGGCTAGGTCGTGCTCTTCGAGCACAATTTGTCCTCTAGTGCATTTTCTGCTTTAAAAGGCTGAATTAGAAATCATTTGAACGACGGCGCCGACCACTTTCAACAACGTCTGAGCATTTATCCCATGATGAACTTGAACCATTATGGGGGCTATACCAACTTTAACTAAAGGTGGGCACCTATGCAAATATATTTTTTCTAGCTTATAAAAAGACCAACACTTTAGTGCTCAATAAAACATAATTTTGTCTTGATTTTTAAAATTTTCTTCCCTGTACTAACATTTCCCCGTTGAAAAAAGGGTTAGCTCGGAAAATTTGAACCCCCTCATTTCCTGACAGTCCTAGGCCCTATTGAACCCAAACAATACAGCAACAAATCACAATTTTAGAGCATAACCTACGGGATGTAATCGCCATACCGCACTAATTTAATAAGTGAGTATTTATATTTTACTCTGTATACTTTACCTTCATAATTTACAGTTTGAAAGTACGAGAGTTGTATTGAGTCAATCCAAAATGCACCAGTTTTGGGAAATTCCCTCAAAGGTCATTATCCCACAAATTCCTAGTCTGATCACATACCAATCCTGACATGTACACTCATTTTAGCCCACAAAATGCTATTACTTAAAGAGACATGAGGAGATTTCCAGAAGAAGCGCCCCAATTTTTTCTCGAACCGACCCGTTTTTTACATATTTTGGAATGCTTACCGATGATTAGATTCATACCTGAAGTGAATAATCCGAATACTCCGTCTTTATGAAAGAGAGGTAATAAGATGATATTTAGTAGTTTTTTGGTCGTGGCACGACAGAAAGCAAACATGGTTTTCTATGGGGAACGATTTCGACAGCAGTTCAAACAAGTTTTTAGCGTTTTTTCATTTTTTTATATGGCCTCCCATTTTTGTCTGATTTACTATAAAAGAGAGAAAAGGGGGATTCCCTAGAGGTGTTTATTTCAGGATGCACCTGTTAGACAGATTGCACAATAAGGGAATGGAATTCCCCAAGAATGACTAACTTAGAAAATGAGTCCACTTGTTTATCTTGAAATCAAAACATTGCAAGATCTGGGAATTCCCCCATAGAGTTATATATGAAGTGATGTAATTGGGTGATGAATCCGATTGGTCAGCTATGTATGTTATTTTATGCACGATGGTGATGTAATGATTATTGTTAAAAGGGGATCTTGCTGTTGTGAAGAAAATAGTACTTGTGACTGAAGGACTGGAGCCAGCAGTTTGTAGTCAGGAGCTAACTAGAGCTCTGGAGCTATCGTATAATTATAGCTAGTTTTTACACTCTACAATAATGGTATAGTGTGTGAGTTCTACATCAGTGCCAGATTTCATACTTTGGATGCCGCCGGATCTTATAGCTACCCATTCAAACACAAAACTTTTCAGAACGTTCACACAACGTTTTATTAAGTCCGCTACGTCTTCGTCTTTAGTTGATAAACGCTAACCAAACACCGTTTTTATTAGGTCCCGCCCCCATTGTCTTCGTCTTTAATAAACGGTTTAAAAAAACGTTTACAGAAACTTTCGAAGTTTGACTCTAAACATTTGGCCGCAAAATTAAGCACAGTTTCATGACGTCCAAAACAACGTTACCCAACGTTTTTTACCAAGACGCATATCCCAGTCAAACACCAAATACGTTTTTAAAACGGTTTGGTTATTAAGACCTTGAAAGACACGTTTTAAAAACGTTGGCAAAGGTTCTCTTGCATCCTATTTCATCTTCGGCTATACGACCTGATAAAATACGTTTTTACAAACGTTTTGACTAGGGTTTCTGGATTGGTTCTACTTTCGATTCGTCTAAAAGAGCTTGTAAAAATTTTAATAGTTTTTTGCTATGCTAGGTTCTGTATTCTTCTATTACGTCTTCGTATTATAAGACCTTATAAAAACGTTTTAAAACGTTTTGGCAAGGGTTTCATTCGTCTATTAAATCTTCGTCTATAAGGAACCTTTTAAAAGTTTTTTTTTTAAAAGCCCATGTCACATATATACGGTTAGGGTTAACATATGTTTAGATACGGGATGACCGCTACCAATGTAAAAAATGTCCTAATAACGTTTGAAAATACTCAAAAAAACCAACAAACGAGACAATCGCAATACGTTTCATTATAGTCTATTTTGTTTATTTTAAGCCATGGCATTATTTATCAACGTGCAGTTAATTCTGTCAGCACAGAGTGTGTATAAAATTTCAGTGGTAATGAAAAGGGTAACTTAATAGGTCACTCACTTTTGAAAAAAAGATACAACCGATCTTCGGCTACACGTCCGCCTATGTAAATAGAAATTACCCTTCATATATGTGTCGTTTTAGCTGTTCTAGTGGTTAGTGTTTGGTCTTCCACGCGAAGGGTCCCAGGTTCAATTCCCCGATACAGTAATTGAGTAATTTGTGTCCTGTCACATGAACTTGGTATAATATGCTGATTTAGATTTCCTTGCAATATGGGGGGACGGCTCCGATATAGACCGATTACTGTTTTGTTCTTTGTAATTATTAGCGTTTAATTAGCAATTAATCAACAAATGTTTTGGAACGTTCTCATAACGTTTTAGAACGTGTTTACAAATGTTTTTTATTGGTTTTATAACGTCTAAAACGTTTAAAAACGGTCCAATAAACGTTTTATGACGTCCAAACCTTCCACAAAAACGTTCCAAAAAACGTTTTTTTTTACGAAACGTCCAAAGAAGCAACTTGGAACGTTTTTAGAACGTTCAGAAAACGTACGATTGTTAGCTGGGAAATTGCTGCTGTCGTTCTTTTAAGCCAAAGAGCTTAAGTTTTCGGAATCAAAAAGGGATTCCAATTTTATATTACATGGGATTTTATTATTGTGGAACATTAGCATCGGCGAGGGTGAAAGCCCGTCGTCTTGAATGCTGGACAAAAGTAACTTCAGGACTGAGAAGATTCCAATGGAATATTTACCCGAGGATTTATAAGCATGACTTTGCATGCTGTCATTTGGACGTCTTCTCTGTGAGGACCTATTATCGTTGAACTGCAACGCGATTTTAGTGGAGACAAATGAACTCTATGAGGAAGATAGAATGTTAAGTGTAATTTGAATGTATAGAAATTGTACTTTGGACTTACGAATTCGTTGAACCAATTACAGATCATTAAAACTGTATATTATATAAAAATCAGATCACTGTGCACAAGGCGCCAATTTATTTGTGTTGAAAGGTATTTGACCTTAGGGTCAAGAGACGCATAAAAGATTGGGGGGCTCGTCCGGGAGTGGAATTGAGATAAATTTGAGCATTATTGTTCAGAATTTAAACATTAAAAGTGGACTAAAATTGTGAACACATTGTGCACATTTGCCATACAAAATTTTGTGGGTATTACATGTACTACCATAGTAATATGTGTAGCTAGATTGGTTCAAGTAATATTATATTGTGTTGTAGAGTACAAGCCACACTGGAGTTTGACCAGAAGTGCATAGGGCAACTATTGGGGTGCAGAAGTTTTGATGAGCTGAAAAAGCCTGAGTTAATGAAAAAAAACTAGCCAATATTAGGACTTGAGGCAAAAAATGCAATGAGAAAACAGGTTATAAGAACAACCTGATTAAAACTTACTCCAGGAAGATGTTTGGGAGAAATCCATGAAAGGATTCAGGCTGTTCAGGAACAAGGTGAAGGTGATGAATTCAAGTGAAAGAAATTGAAATTCAAAAAGAGTTAGAACAATTGAACAGGCTAGCTAATCAGACTCTTCCAAAAACCACAACTGGTTTGATTGCGGCGAAAAAAATTCGCCTAGTTCCAAAAATGACAGGAGGAACACGAAGTAGACAAATAATTTCTTACACTTTGAGAAAAAATGCCAATTAGCTTGAAATGGCCCCAAGGAGTCTTGGACCTTTTTGGCTACAGTCGTGTTCATTGGTTAAAGCCCGAGGAATATATTCGGCCATTTCAGTAGACAGATGTAGGGATTATACGAGTTAGCAGGCAGTCTCAAAAGGCATATGATGGGTTGCCAGGAGGGCATATAGACAAAAAAATCCGGTCTTGTCAAGAAAAACAAGGATTTTATGACCAGAGACCCATGTTGAATTTTGCCCCGGTGTAAAGAAGCAGATGTTTGATCGCTGGCTTTCTCAAAAGAAGTCGGGGCAAAAATTTGGTCACTTAGGGAGTTGATGTTAGTTGAAGGTTCAAACAGTGTCTACCTCCCAAGATATCAAAACACATCGGGATGAAAAACAAAATTGACAGTTTGCGTGTGAAGCAGCGTAAAGGCCGACGAACACGACTATGCTTTGAACACAAATTAAGAAACTAGTAGGCTTTAGCCAGGAATTACAGGTACAACAAATACAACAAAAGTCGGGTTCTAACAAAGAGTCTCATGGTAGCAATCAGGAGGGGAAATCCCAGACAGGTTCCCATGAAAAGGGGCGAAAGAGAGTAATAAAGAAATTAATGGTGCTAATCAAAAACATGGGATGGGGCCCAAATCACAGTTTTCACATGCAATCACGTAAGAAGCCAGCAGGACATACAAGGTCCACGGTGTTGGAGGATACATGGATCACACTCTCAAAATGGAGGAAAGACAAAGTGAAGTCAAAACAAGAGGTTGTGCAGTTATTTGAGGTCAAAAGTTCATTCTTCTGTTCAAAAAAAGAAATCCCACAAAAGCGAATTGACACAGAAAAAAAGTCGGGATGACTTTAGACTTTTTTTTGCAGGGATTGTGTCACTTTCAGGTGTTGTTTAGACTCAAAAAACCCATTAGGAATCATGAGGGAACACGTGAGCGAGCAGTCCATGATATGGAAGATGCACTTCCATGTGAATGGAGTCAACAGGAACTGGCATTGATTTCAGGGTAAGGTATGGATTGTATTTAGTGTCCCTCTTCCAAAATGAATTTGAAATCAGACTGGTTTCTGGAACTGTCACAATTGGTGTTAGACAAGAACTCCCAGTAAAAAGGGGTATCCATGTGTTTAGGGAATGATTTGGCAGAGGGAAAAGACTCCCAGATACCATGTTTCCCAGTGCCCTGTACAGTGGATAAGCTTGATGAGGAAAACTGAAATTTTCCCAGAATGTGCAGTAACTAGGTCAATGACAAGAAAAAGCCTCGACAGGAAAAACAGGAAGCAGGTGATGAGTCAAAAATACTCATTACATTATGGAAGAGCGTCGAGGATAACTTGGTCCCAAATTTAGAGGGATATTTTCTCTCAAAGTTAGAGGAATGTGGAGGGCATCTTCCCTCTTAGGGAGACTTAATTCCATGTTATGTGAAAATCCCGCCCCTGAGCAACAAACAAGGTGAACAAGAGGGTAAACAATGAAAAATCCAGCCGCTGAGCATGATAGAGTAGGGACTGTAAAGGAGACCCTTTAAGCCATGACAAGCTGGTAAATGAGCAGCACAGTGGACCCAGCACTTAGGAACTTAGGTGAGAGGGGATGTGCAACAGGAAAGCCGAGAAATTCCTGTGTGTTTCTACAACAAAATGTGTCCTCATGAGAAAATGCGGACACCGATCTTGCACTTGTAGATGAAGAATGGAAAGGTGTGCTGCATCAAATGGTAGTGCCAAAGGTATACCATAGAAAAGTGATAGGCATAGCCCACAATAGTCCCATGCAGGACCACTTAGGTGGGAGAAAAAAAACAACATGACAGAATTAGGGAGTAAGTTTTGGTGGACTACACTCAGAAAAGATGTGTGTGAGTATTGTAGACTTGTCACACATGTCAATGGTGGGCAAGCCTAAACAGAAAATTCCTACTGCTCCTTTGCAACCCCAATTACCAGATTTTGATGAGCCATTTAGTAAGGTGTTAATAGATTGTGTAGGACCACTTCAAAGACCAAGTCAGGAAGAGAAAAATCTTTCAGTATTTATGACATTCATGTGTGCCTCCACAAGATTCCCCGAGGCTATATCCTTACTTGAGAAATATTAGGACACAAAGTATTGTGAAAGCTTCTAACAAAGTTTTTTACTCTAGTAGGACTTCCAAAATCAATTCGTCTGATCAAGGATCAAATTCATGTCAGGTTCCAACAAGTCATGGACCAGTTGGGATTTCCCAGTAAGTTCTTCAGCATACCACCCAGAATCCCAGGGGGCCCTAGAAAGTACCACCAAACATTTTGAAAACAATGATCAAAAAACCTATTTGTTGAATTTTGAGAGGGTTGGGATGAGGGGTTCATCTCCTGTTATTTGATACAGGGAGGCTGTACAAGGGAGTCATTAGGATTTTGTCCATTTGAGTTGGTGGTTGGTACAAAGTACGGGGACCATTAAACTACTGAATGAGAAGTGGTTGTGTGAAAAATCTGTTGTGAATTTGCTAGACTATGTGTCTCAATTTCAGACACAGGCTCCAAGGAGCCAGAGCCACCGAAATTGCCAAAACAAAATATCAAACCAGAGTCGGCAAAATGAAAACATGGATGACAAAGATGCCAGAAAGAATATTCAACCAGGTGACAAAGTTTTGGCACTTCCAATACAAGGCATCCTTGCAAGCCAAGTATTCTGGACATATGGAAATTGGAACCAAAGTGGGAGAGGAGACATTGACTATGTGATCAAAAACACCAGGTAGACGTAAAAAAGTCGACAATTATGTCACATAAATATGCTCAAAGAGTATAATGAAGAGATGATGACATAAAGCTGCATGTGTAAGTCATCTAAGTAGTGATGAGTGTACAAAGGACGGACATCACAGAGTCAGAATCTGAACAAAACAGCACTGTAAACACAGAAAATGAGTATGGCGTCAAATTGCAAAATTCTGACATACTTGCCAATTAGACAAAGAAATTAGGTCCACCTCCACAAGGTCACAAGGTGAATTGAAAAAAGTTAATTCTTGAGTGGGAAAACATATTTCCCGATGTACCCGTGAGGACACATGTCATAAACCATGATATGATGTAAGGCGACTACGAGCCTGTTAAGCAACATCCTTATAGGGTGAATCCAATCCAAGTGCAACATATCAGGAATGAGTTGAAATACATGTTAGACAAGGAATAGTAGAGCCAAAGCATAGTGAATGGAGTTCCCCATGTATTCTGATTCCCAAACCTGAGGGTTCATTTCGTTTTGTCACAAATTTTCGAAAAGTCAACCCCTGTTCCAAGACCGACTCATCTCGACCCCACGGATTGAGGATGCATCGATAGAGCGGAATGCCAAATTTGTTAGCAAATTTGAGTGGTTGAAGGGGTATTGGCAAGTTCCCCTCACGGACGTGCCAAAGAAAATGTCAGCCTTTTGTACACCCGATGGCCTATTTTGTACCAATACAAAAGATGGCATTTGGTCTCAAAAATCCTGCCGCAACATTTCAGAGATTAGGAAAACAAACAGTGTAGTTGCAGACATAGAAAATGTGAAGCCTATGTCGATGATTTCCTTGTGTCAGTGAAACATGGGAAGAACTTATGAGACAGCTCCATCAACTGTGAGAAATTATCTCAGGCAGGTTTTAACTGTATGTGAATCTGGCGAAAGTGAATATTGCCATCAAATGTCACATACTTGGGCATGTTGTAGGACAAGGGCCAAATTAGGCCAATCACTGCAAAGGGTGAAGCAATTGAGAAATTCCCCACACCACAAAGCAAAAGGATCTCATGAGATTTTAGTGTAGGTCGGGTATTACAGGGAAAAAATACTGTACAAATTTCTAAGAAATTGGTGTCCGTGACCAAACTTATGAAGAAAAAAACGCAAATTTGTGTGGTCAGAGCAATGCCAAAAAGCGTTTGACGAAAATCAAGTAATTTTGATGAATGCGCCAGTTTGATGAGCCAGACTTTCAGCAACATTCAAGTTGCAGTGATGCCAGTGTGTCGGCTGTGGTGGAGTCTCCATGCAAGCAGATGAAAATGATGTAATCATCCTGTATGTATTTCGCAAAGGAAGTTTGACAAAACATCAGAAAAACTACTCAACAATGAGAAAGGAATGTATGGCATTGCTATTGGTCATGCAAAATTTTGAAGTTGTACTGAGTACAACAGTGCACCAAGTTCTAGTGTACACGGATCACAATCCGTTCATCCACAAGATGAAAAAGAGAAAATCAGAGATTGTCAGTGGAGTTAACTCTACAAGAATACAATACATATCAAGGAAAGGAAAAGGTCGTGGCAGCTGCTCTTGTCCAGAGCTGCTAAATTTTGTTCGAAATTGATATTACAAATTATGTAATATAGACTGAAGCAGCAAATGCAGAGCAAATGATAAATAAACGTGAAAAACAAAAATTTGCACTGTGTAAACTGTATGTAAAAATGACCCAAAATTGTTAAGGTATAAAGCCAGATTTTGGAAAAATTTTCATTTCATTCAAAGTTTCTTTTAAGGGGGAGGAGGTTATATGGCCTCCATTTTTTCTGATTAAACTTTTAAAAATATTTTCTCAATTTTATTGAGAGAAGATTTCACGGGAAAAAAAGTAATTTGTTTATATAAAAGAGGGAATGGGATTCCTAGAGTTGTTTATGCTAGATGCACCTGTTAGATAGATTGCACATAAGGGAAATGGGAATTCCCAGACTGCTAAAATTAGAAATGAAGGTCACTTGTTTAGCTTTAAGATTATAACATTGCAAGATCTGGGAATTCAACCATAGAGTTATTATATATATGAGTGAGTGTAATTGGGTGATTGGTCAGGCTAGTGTAAGGTATGTTTTATGCATGATGGTGATGTAATGTTATTGTTAGAAAGGGGAATCTAGCTTGTGAAGATAAATAGTACTTGTGACTGAAGGACTGGAGCAGCAGTTGTAATCAGGAGCTAAAACTAGAGATCTGGAGCTATACAGTATAATTATAGCAGTTTGACTCTTACAATAATGGTAGATTGAGTTCTACATCTATGCAGGAATTCATAATTTGGATGGCCGCGGAGCTTGATAGCTAAATTTCTGCTGTGGTCTGTTAAGCCAAAGAGCTGTCCGTTTTCGGAATCAAAAAGGATTCCAATTTGTGGTCCTATATGAGGAATAGCGACAGGATGATGGTGGTATATTACCTGGATTTTAATATTGTGGAACATTAGCATCGTCGAGGGAAAGCCCCGTTCGTCTTGAACTGCTGGACAAAAGTTAACTTCAGGACTGAGAAGATTCCAATGGAATATTACCGAGGATTTATAAGCGTGAATTTGATGCTGTCATTTTGGAGTCTTCGAGGGAGGACCTATTATCGTTGAACTGCAAACGCTACTTTTAGTGGAGACAATGAACTCTGAGTAAGATTAGAATTGTTAAGTGTAATTTTGAATTGTTAGATATGTACTTTGGCCATAACCAAATTCTTGAACCAAGTACAGATCATTAAAACTGTTATATTATATAAAACTCAGATCACTTGGGACACAGGCTCATTTATTTGTGTTTGAAAGGTATTTCTGCCCTTAGGCGTCCAACGAACGTCATAGAACAATTTGCACCGTTTGTCCAAAACGTTCGAAACGTTTTCGGGAGGTGGTCTACAAAACCGATCCGGTGAAATTTGAGAGATATTCTTATCCTAAAAAAAATCTCCTCTGGTCACTTTAAAAGGGATTTTAATCGGATAATGAATGTGTGTGGTTCTTAAACTTCTTCAGCACTTTTTATCCCAAGTACTAACACGGTGTTTTGTACAGTACAGTATAGGCACATTGCAATGCATTATGGGATTGATCCAAATTACACTCTTGTTGATTCTAAAACGTAACTTAATGGTTTTACCTTAAACTACGGCATATTGGTGGCACCTTAGCTGCTACACCAGGGCGCAATAATTACTTCAAACATTTTCCTTCCTTCCGAATAAATAGGTCAAATATGTAAAATGTGTATAAACTTGCACATCGCACATCTTATATCATGGCATGGGCTATGGAAACTAGAACCTAAAGTAGGTGTATTTATAAGTATACCAATCCTCCAACCACCTTCTCCCAACAATAACTGTTAATTATTTTTGATCAGCTGTACAGCATACACGAGTGCGGAGGCAAGAAACATATAGCAAATACCTACAAGCCCTATCCTTCTGCAATCCTACCATTCACGCACGGTGGAAATCATGGGAAGCATATGGTATGGCAGGCTGTTCTTTGGCGTAAATGTTGTATTGACATTGCAGTTCCTTTATCATTTGGCATCAGGAATGAATTTTTATTAGGGGGAAATAAAGCGAATGTGGGCCCCCTTCGGTATACAAGGGTTAATCGGCGGACACAAATGCACTTTAAATCATTCTAGTGCAACCCCTTTAAACTTGGAGGCCCGTTTCCAAAAAGGTGTTTAACAACTGTTTAGTTTATTGAGTTTACTCGATTCGCGTTGTACGTTCGTCCCCCTGAGATTTGGACCTTTCCAAATAAGTCGGAGAGGGGCTCTAACCGGGAAAATGAAAGAATTCAAATACACGTGCCACACCGGAATATCTTGTGAGGCCTCCGTCATTTAAGTCCCTCACCTGGCACTAAATACAATTTCATTCTGTAATGGAACGCCTATAGTGTATTTTTCATAGCCTTAACATTACTCACAATAACATGATTATTAACAGAAGTCCCTTCGCCTCATTGAATTTTCCCCTCCCCCCGCAACACTGGTACGGGGTCACATATCAGATGAATCGAGTACTAACAAACGTTTAGTCTCTGAATAAGTGTGGTAGATAGGGGATAATATTTGAACTACCGTTAAAAAGCATAAAATTTGACTATTATACAAAAAATATAACGACCTGTACTACCAAACTACCATGTCTATTACTTTGAAAAAAAAATTATTTCATAATTTTAATAAATCTTACTCTACTTCACTACTTCAAAGATAAACGATTGTTTGGTTAAACATCTTTTTGGAGTAGCGGGTCGGAAGTTTAAATATAAACTATTTTAATACTGATGAGACCTATAGGATGCTATGATGCTAATGGTACTAACATAATACCTAATACCTGCAATTTGGAGGATTTTGAGCATAAATTCATTCATGATGAGAAATCAACATGGATCCATTTTCATCAAACTCCCAGAACTGAAGGTTACATAATACCGTGGCTGCCGTAAGGATTTAAACATAATTTCCTAAGCCTAGCATTGGCATTTTAAAAGTGCTTTTACCTGTTTGAAATGCACCACTTATATAAAGTTATGGATATCATGATTGAACATGTAGACTGGTTGACATGTTTTCCTCAAACTAAGTGACTTTTTGACAGTACTTCAGGTTATTTATTTCGCGCATTTGC
>JAMKCH010001795.1:0-43780 GCA_023653785.1 Ophioderma brevispina
GTGGATGTGTGTGTATTTTGCGCGCGCATGTGTGCATCTGGCAGGAATGCTGATAGTCTTGATGCAGAGAAAAGGAATTATGACAGAGTACAGTATTAAGTACCTGTGTTTTGTCAGGTTCAAATTTGGCTAGGTCAGGCACTGGCAGAAAACTGCCAAAGAGGGCAGCCTCCATGTTGCCATTCTCATTTGCTATTGGTTGATGAATTGTCACTAG
Organism: Ophioderma brevispina; assembly: GCA_023653785.1. Classification (NCBI taxonomy): domain Eukaryota; kingdom Metazoa; phylum Echinodermata; class Ophiuroidea; order Amphilepidida; family Ophiodermatidae; genus Ophioderma; species Ophioderma brevispina. The sequence goes on from JAMKCH010001795.1 coordinate 218, forward strand.
TTTTGTGCCATCAGGGAAAGTGCCTCTATCTGCACTTCATGAATCATCTCTGGCACACCCGGCAAAACCTGACGAACACCTGTAAAACAGAATCAAAATCATGTTTTTGCAACTGATGCACTACCACTAATTTTGCTTAATGATAGTGCAATAGTACTAGTAGCAACTCAGGGGTAGATCCAGACCTGCAAATAACAGAGGGGAAACCTTACATCAGAAATGGGATGTGACGATATAACCTGAGAGATAATGTGTGCATGTGCAAGAGAGAAACAGAAATTATACAATATGTTGCAAATTTTCATTGTTTAAAAGAAAATAAGAGCTTCTTGAACAAGACTACCCTCCCACGTTAAGCACGGAACCCTTGCGATGTTCACATTCCCAAACACATTTTCTCATGCAAATGCTTTTAAAAAGTATGATCAATGGTTGTAAAAAGTATAATATAGGTGATAGGTTTAGGATGTGTTTGAATTAATAATATTTTAATATTAAAAGTGTTCATGGAGAGGTAATATATCAAGCGGCCAGTGGGTGGGTGTGGGAGGGTTGTCAATCCCACGCATAGTGCGGATTGCAATGTTCACTCTACAGAACACATTTTCTCATGTAAATCTGATAGAAACAATTTGAAATTGGTTAAGTGGTTCACTTTACAATTCATGAACAACCGTTTTAAAAAGTAAAATTTTTTTCGTCTGGTGTGGTGGCCGCCTTTGGCTTGTGTAAGTCGTGTGGTGCAGGAATTTTCAGCGCTTTGGGAACAGAAAACATGATTTTTTGCATTTTTACACACTGATAAATCAGCATTTTCTGAACCTATCCATCTTGAAAATTACCAAATCTGCGTAATTACACCCCCAAAAATGTCCTGCTAGATATAATGTTCGAACTCTTTGCCCATTTCTGTTTGCCACTAGAATAGAGGAGGAGCATGGACCCAGGTCAAACATCATCATTTACCCCTCACTAAGACCCCTATGACCTATCTTGTCGCATAACATGATAACTATGCATTGCAGATGGTACAAAACTATTCCTTATTTGACACATTAAAGGTGCAACAAGCGATTTTGAGGCACCCAAATATTGTGTCATAATAGTAATTTCAAATAGATTACTCAATAGATTTCTTACCTTGTATTTGGCTACAGAAAGGTCTTTAGCCTAAAGGTCCCAGGAAATGAGATGATAAACCTACTCCAAATCTTTATGGGACATTCCATTCCAATAAACAGGCCAAGAAAAAAAAATACACTACCAGTGACATCATTAGTGAAACTATTGATTTTCAGCCAGTGTCATGAATAGATTCATACCAGTCACCTGGAATTTTCTATTACTCTCTGAAAAATCAATGATACCACAAATTATGTCATCACCAACCCAAATATTGAATGCTTTCTGGTCCCTCCTTGTAGACTTGACACAAACCACATCAATTCTATTTGCATTTCCTGGGACCTTTAAATTTTGACCCCTGTACAAATAGAAATTGAATTTTTTACCATTTTAGCCATTTATACCTTATAACTCCCAAACCAATGGTCGTAAGTGGTACAAACTATACATTTTTGGAATCCTTATGATTAGATGGACAATATGGCATACATTTCAACATGATTGGGGCATTTTAAAAGTTTGACCCTTGTAAACTTAAATTGGCCCCCCTATTGAATAAAAATCCTTTAAAAGGATTGCACGGTCAATCGTTAATGAAGCATGTTTTTGTGGCAGGTTATACGAAGAGAAGAAGATATCAGTGTTAACTTCCCACAATGCATGCATTCCAAAGGAGTACTTTGTACAGGTACTGACATGAATCGTTAGAGAGTGAAACATGGCAAATTGACAGTACTGATCACAAACTATTTAAGAATGTTTAGTCCTAAAGATCAATAACAATTACCTGTACAAAAATCTCCATTGGGAGAGATGCATTGTGGGAAGCTATAAATTTCCTCTTGGTTATACGCAGGTCAATGATGAACATGTCATATTAAAAAACCTTTCACATACTAATTTAAACGAGGCATAAATGATGCTGAGGCTTACTAGGGTTCTGTATTGTTCTTTATGCCACTTATTCATACTTTCATAAGGTCGTTGTGGTCATTTATGGTGAAAGGTGATCCATGGGAAAAATGGTGTATGAACTTCTTGAAACTTTGGGGGGTATAGTAGGGTTGATTGTGTTTTGGTCATGATGAGGCCATTGGGGTCATTTCATTCAAGGTCAAAGAATAGTTAGATGGTGATGCTTTGTTGTAAGGATAGATTCTTAGGGTGGGATTGATTGATGCCGGCAATATCTTAAAGGTCATTGATAAGGGCATTAGGGGTCCGTTAAGGTCCAAGGGTGTTAAGTGGGGTAATCAAGTGTGTGGAGACGAAGCTTGACGAGTGGTTAAGTTGTTGATGTGATAGACCAGTTAACAGCAATGTCTTGTAAACATGTTAGGGACTGGTGGTATCTTGAAATAGGTCGGGCCATGACTGTTACACACTGGGCAATGGTATATGTTATGAGTTTTTTTAACACTGATTAGGCCAAGAATTTTAGTTTAACGTGGAAATTTTCTGGGAACAAGCTGAAATGGCAGGATTGGTGAGACATGGGTCTAGAATAACATACTAAAAGTCCCCTAAAATTCCTCTTTGTGCTTTTTTGTCAGAAATAAGGGGACAAAGTTTGTACAGGGGAAAATTACAAAATATTAGAATTGTCTTAAAAGTGTTCCAACATTTTTGTCATGTCCCAAGGATGCAATAAAAGGTATAGTGTGCCCTATCTAAACTGTAGTTAAGTACTACAGACCCTAAATCATTCAAGGTCATCCTGGGGATAACATTCAAAAGATCCAATTTCATTGAAACCAGATTCAAATGGTAGAGTCGTTATTTTAAAACAGAAAATGTTAATTCCAAAATCACCTACATGGATTAAATATTGGACATATAAGCGGCAGAAAGCAGTGATCCCCATGAGCAGTAGAACCCCATCACATTGGACGTAAGTTTGCAAGTAATGACATCATGTTTAAATATTTATGTGGTGTTCAGACAACTAGATGAAGAATTTGACACATCTTCAGAAGAATCCGCCCATTCTGAAAATTACTCCCAGTGTGACCTTGAGCCTGTTTTACCATATAGTTATTAAAACTACAACCTATAGAGGGCAAAAATACTTTTTTTTCATCCTTGGGACATGACAAAAATGTTGGGCACATTTATAGGACATTTGAAATACTTCGTAATTTTACCGGGTACAAAAACTTTGCCACCTTATTTCTGAAAGCACAAAGAGATTTTTGGGGACTTTAGTATATATTCTAGACACATTTCGCACCAAATTCTGACCATTTCATTTCAGCTTGTTCCCAGAAAAATTTCCACCTTTCCATTGGTTATTTATTATACTCTTGGCTATATGGGCCATAACGATTCGCAGGAAATGGATTTGCAGGCACACAAAAGAAGTTTTTTTTGAGTGAGTTACGATGTTAACGGGTCTATATTTGTAGAGTTTGAAAGGTCATCAGGGTCATTCAAGCGTCAAAAACTGCAAAATCTGAGGTTATGGATTCTTGCCACAGTTTTGCCATTTTGTGTATTGCGAACTGGAAATGTGAATGAAATGATTTAAGAAAAGTGCGGTCAAAGGTCACTAGGGGTCATCAAAGGTCAATCTGTATATCCCACATTAAGTAATGGTCAGTGGTTCTTTTTGAGTAACTTTGGTAAAACAAGCTTTCCGTTTATTCAAAATCAGTTATTTTTGACCCAGAAATGACATGAAAAGGTTAAATGTAAAAGGAAAACTTAAAAAAGCTTCATAACTTGAAAAATAACTACCTATGTACATGATATGGACTGCATCATGAGATTTAGAGCTCTTTAAAATACAATTTTCCTGAAAAAACTGGACAGAGCTCCGCCGTCCGACAGCCCAAGTTCAAGGAACTGTCAGTATAGGAAAAATTAAAGTCCGTCTGATTTTTGTTTTATATTATATACATTGAAACGGAAGGAGGAAAGGAAAGTCGTAAATTTGGAGGATCATAAATTTAAAAGCGACCACATTAACATATACAACTGCATCGTGAGAGAGCTAGTTGCATAAACCCTCCTGAAAAAGTGGGTTCTGCCATCTGACAGTCCCCATTTAGGAAACTGTCAGTAGGACACAGTCCACATGGAGACTATTGTTTAAGTACAGTGCAGTGGCAATTAAAAATTTAAGTATAAACTTTAAAGGCCATAACTTGAAACTAAGCTACCTATGCACGTATTAACTGCATCATGGAGATAGAGCTCTTTAAAAGACAGCTTTTCCAGAAACAGGGAAAGAGCTCCGCCGTCTGACAGCCACATTAATTGAAATGTCAGTAAGAACATATTGAGTCCATATAGAGTATTTTTTTAAGTAAATGAAAAAGTATCAAGGCCTAACCTTTTGAGCTTGAAAAAACTTGCAAAACAAAACCGCCGTATAACAATGCATTGTTTGTTGGTATTACACTCTGGCACCATTGCGTTAAGTAGTTAAATAAAATAGACCTACCATCAGAAGACATTTAGCATCAGCAGTTAAATGTTTTAAATCAAAATACTAATGGGGAGTGGAAAAAACCAGCCGGAAAGTCGGGAGAAGAAAAATTTGTCGGATACCAGTGTTTTTCGTAACAGAATTTCAATGAAAATCTTTCAAATCTATGTTCTTTAAGTTCACTCTGAAAAGATTATGCCCTCTGTCCTTAATGTTCTATATTTTTTTATTTCCTTAATACAAAAATCAGGAGATTGCTAGCAGAACCGGGAGAATTCCGGTAGGTATGGGTCGAGTTGTTTTGGGCCGGCCCCCCTGAGTTTTAAGGCACTATCAGTTAATTGCTAAATCAGCAAATCGAATAAAAATCATCAAAAATCAGATTTTTGCATGTAGTAACAAGTACAGGCTATCCTAGCAAACCGCAAATGATAGACCAGAAGCAACCTAGTACGACAGATAGAGATTAGAATTTTAGTTCATTTAGTGTCCGACCGGGCACTCACTACAACACGTAATTGAAAGGAGAATCGATCTTGGAACACTCGTTTTCTTCCTTCTGTCAATTCTAAGCTGGAAAAGGTAAATTATGAGGATTCTACAGACTTATCCTCACTTTGAAGCTTATTCTGCAATTTCAAATATTTTCAAAGCACTGATAGGTCTTAATTCGGGAGCGTTAAACCGCTTCATACGTGTTGATCGTTCACCAAAATTGAAACACATCTGCTTGAACTATGTTCACGACCACTGTTGCCGATTTCCGTTCACTCGTGTTCGAATGTCTGGCTCATTCCACTAATTTAAAGTGTTATTAGTGGTTGGATCGACATAGAATTGACCCAGTGACCAAACAGAAGGAATGCAACTCGCACTGAAAGAAATATTAAAGATTTCTTTAATTCTGTGTTCACAGGGTTAATGAGAAGAAAATAGTAGCTTACTTCTGGTACCAAAATTTCAACCACTTCTCGGTAAAATATGGGCTTCTGGGACGAGGATTTGCGATCGAGCCATGGACCTTAAAGGTCACAGGAAAATTCATTATTTCTTATTCCTGTGCCGTTGGTTGCATAATAATCGCAGTGTATTTTCGACAAACGGCAAGGTTTTTTTTTTTTTCTAAGCGACAGTGGACGTTACTGTTTACAATGAGTCGGGTGGTGGTAACGGGTTTGTACGTTCTTAAACAGAATTTAATTACGTCATGGATTTAATTACGTCATGCAGCTAGGGCGTTCCCTGTCTGGTGTTATCCATAATTTCCGGAATAGGGGAGATCGCATTCAAGTACTTCTACCCGTCTCTCATCATAACAAAATAGTAAAACGATGACGACAAATAGCTGGAAACAGCATTGTGAGGAGGGTTGCCCTTGTCCAGCGACATAGAAATACAGGCTAAGCGGACGTTCAATTCAAATTGATGCCGATATCATTAAGCCTTAATTGGCTCAGGCTAGTTAGTAATAAGTTATCTCCGCAACCCATAATGCGACTCAGTAAAGCCATAATTTTCCTACACAATACAAAAAATAATTATTTGGGAGTTCTTCACAACAATCGTGAAAAGATTATCGGCGAAAATTTATTATAATTAGGCAGTATAGGCAATCACGTCTTTTAACATAACTTAACATTAACAATGCATAAATAAAAATACCAGGACACCATTATGCCGGACCATGGCCCAATGAATTGAGAAACGTTGGAACCATTTAATGTTTCTAAGATAATTATGATAACAAGTATTTAAAAAAAAACGGGTCGGGTCGCCAGCAAAATTTACAAGAAATAAGACAAACATTAAAAAGCCTTTAAAGGAGTAGATGGTTTCTAGTTTATGTTGCACTTTTATTACAGAAACAGTATAAAAAGAAATCTCATAACTGAAATTAAAGTAGTAGATGGGTGGATATACGAGTATAAGATTGCATTAGAACCATCACCTTGTTTACAACTTGATCTCCCATTGACCTTGACCTTGGGGGTGACATTTGACCTCACATAGTGTCTAAGCTTTAATTTAACATACGGTTACACTTCTGTCATTTCAAATAAAGAAAAATAGAAAAAATGCCCAATTGGGAGCAAAAATGTGTTAAAACTGAATCCCCAAGTATAAGCTTAATTTAACATAGGTTACACCTTCCTTCATTTTCAAATAAGAAAGTAAAGAAAAAACGCCCACGGCGCGAGCAGAAGGTGTTAAAACTGAATCCCCAAGTTAGAAGCTTTATTTAAAAATAGGACACTTCCTGTAATTTCAAATAAAGAAAAGTAGACAAAAAAAAAAAACGCCCAATTGGGCGCCCAAAATTTTAAAAACTGAATCAACAAGTTAAAGCTTATTTAACATAGGTTACACCTTCCGATCATTTTCAAATAACGAAAATAAAAAACGCCCAATTGGGCGCAAAATGTGTTAAACGGAATCCCCAAGGATAAGCTTTAATTTAACATAGGTACACCTTCTATCATTCAAAAAAAAAAAAAAATAAAGGAAAATAGAAACACGCCCAATTGGGCGCAAAATGTGTTTTTAAAACTGAATCCCCAAGTTATAAGCTTTATTTAAACATAGGTACACCTTCTGCATTTCAAATAAAGGAAAGAAAGAAAAATAGAAAAAACGGCCAATTGGGCGCAAAATGTGTTAAAACTGAATCCCCACGTTACAAGCTTTAATTGAACATAGTTAATATACACCTTCCTATCATTTCAAATAAAGAAATAGAAAAACGCCCAATTGGGCGCAAAGTGTTAAAACCTGAATCCCCCAGGTATGTTTATTTAATGTAGGTTACACGTCCTGTATTTTCAATAAAGATGTTACTAAAACCTTCGTCTTAAATAATATCAACCCAATACATGGTAAAAGCTTCAATCATATCGTAGTGTAAACTTACGTGGCTGATCATTTTCTTACTTAAACTCTCTCCTATTTGGTACTCACCCTTTATCTATCCCTTGCAACGTTTTAACAAACTCCCATACAAAGCAAGTTTCACAGAGACCTAAAATCAAAGGAAATGCTTTTTTTAAGGCATTTCAAACATGCATTATGTTATTCTTTTTCTGAAATTGCATCGCAATTACCAAACACAACACTAAAACTCCAAAATGAATAGTAGTACGTAGATCATTTTCATAAAAGAAAAATTTAATTGAAATGACCTTCAGCTATAGAAATATACTTCTTCGCAATTTGAGAGCAGTGGTCTATTAGTCGGGTAGCTAAGGGACCCGACAAAAAGACCAAACTTACGAACCGCCAAAAAAAATCTAAATTTGATTTAAAAAATCCATGCCATGTTATAAAATAATCACGTATATTTTCAAGATAAGATCCCAATTCCATTTTCCCAATCTGCCGTGGATATGTTGCAAGCAAAAGACTTGTGTAGGCCAGAACTTGTTGGGTTTCAAATTCCGGTTTAATTACGTCACGCAATAGCCAAATTAATTAGGTCAAAATAATATTTTTTGTGAATTGTCGAGTCAGTTCATTAGCCATTTGATGTAGTGTATCACTTCATAGTATCGCATTTTATGGTAACGAATTACAGATGGAACCCGTGCAACCCCAGGAAGGGACAATGACAGGAATGCGGTGAGAAAATATAGTAATTAAAATAACCAATCGAATTGTTGTGAGCTCTCCATTTTAGTGAGAATCTTATTAGTCACAGATAACATTTCCACTAGTTCGCAATTGCAACCCTAAATATACTGAGCAAATCGGACGCATTCTTTAATCGTGGAATGACGTTTTCGTTATGACCGCTCTATTTTAGTTTGCAGAAGAGTGTACTTAAAAAACGGTAGCAGGCAAATTTACTGAATTCACAATACAACTCAGATAAAAACTAACCCAAGTGTTGCTAAACGTCCTTTATACACATCATAACAGTGATTGCAAAAAAACGCTTAGAAAATATAAACCAAAATATTACAATTGCTTTCACCTGTTGGAGTCTGTGCTTAGTATTGCCGTGTATGTCGTCACTGCGGTGGAACTATACCCTATATGTGGAGGATTTTCCCCTGAATTTTGGATCTCAGATGAATCATTATGCATTTTATGCCTCTATCTGATAAAGACCTTCTGAGGTAAGTGTGTGCTGGTTTTACGCGCGAGGATTATATAAACAATTTTTATTAGCCTCCGAAAACGGCGGAATATTGCGAAACCTTTTTGCCTTCGGGCCTATTCATTTTACACTCATTTCACTGCTAAAGGTATTGTATAGGAAGTGCTTCTACCGTGTTGCGAGTACGCCCAAAAACGTTCATCACGGTATAGAAGTTCCTTTTACTAATTCCACCGCAAGAAGGCAATTAAGTTGCTAAGCCATCATCTAAGCCACGCCCCGGCCGTGCCTTGCCAAGGGAGTCACCATGTTAAAAGCCATGTTATGATGACCAACAACAAAAAAAGCACTGAATAAATTGAAAATATTGAAATAAATTTAAATATTTATAAAGATAGATAAAAAAAATGGGACATTTAAAATGATATTTGGATGTATTTCTAGTTGACAAGGCAAGCCATGCCATGCGCCTTCGCAACTCGAGTTTGTACCAGTCAAATGCATGACTTTCTAACATGTTAGTAGACTGCAAATGAGGCTGTATTCACGCGCTCGAGAAAGTTAATGGGGACTTTTTCCATGATAATGACGTTCCTGGCTGATATCTAATCTTTATAAGACTATTATTTACGGCATGAAAACAGTTGGACACTGGGATCACCAGGTATCACTGAGATGCGGTGCATGATTTTAATTAGGTCATAACTGGATGTGAAAATAAGCAAGGCCTCAAGTCAGTGGGGAGGTCCCGATGATTATAAACGAAGTTCGATTTTCTAACATAAAAAAACTCTAAGCGTATCTTCGGGGGGGTCATCGTAAAATAGACAAACTAGGAAATAAAACTAAATCACGCCTCCTCTTGTTCAATCCTCTCTCTGATCAGAAGTAATGGGGAGCTTGAGAACCTCCCATTTTCGGTCACTACACTAAAATCGACCCTTGGATGTTTTCATTTGCATGATGTAATTTAGTAAATCAGCCCTGGGATTTCCGTTGTACGAGACGCCGAGAGAGTTTCCAGTTTGTGTATTCTCACAAAATTTACTTTCTAACCGGGCCACAGTTGCTGCCAAATTGTTAAAATTAGTAACAAATTGTTAATTTTTCTTTTATCTCTGCAAAATCTGATCAGAAAGTTCTCAAACCCAGGTATCAAGTGAAGGGAGGTTGCAAAATCAGTCCCCTTCGGCTAAGGTGTGTGTGGTTCACTCGCAAGTCTAAAACCAATAGGAAAAAAGGGGACGGCAAGAAGTAAATGTGAGACATTATGCAACATGTTGTTTTTGAAAATGACATATCTTGAAATTTTTAATCCCACAAAACCTGATATATATACGAGTTCTGATATTGATATTTCTTTTATGGCTTATTTTTTAAAGGCATTAGAAAAATAATTAATTGGCAAAATATTGCCAGTATTAAAGACGAACCCTTCTAAAAGGTGCGTTGTGTACAATCAAAATCGACAAAAGGTAAAGAAGGGCATAAAGAATTATATGCAAAGAGACGACTTTACAGGTGTGACATTCCAGCCCACGGCACCGCAGGGCGGGGCATGGAACCAGGGGTCAAGAAATGTGGACGAAGTTGAATGGGTTGATAGGAATATGTCATGCACCAAAGCTTTCAAATCATCTCATATTCGGAAAATCTCACCAAGGCAGATTCTAAAAATTGTAATCAGGGATAATTTAGCGGGTGGCCGATTAGATACGAGACGTCCACTTTAAACACGAATATGCATAAAAGAAAGATTGAAAAGACGCGATTTGGACTACATTGTACTATATCATCTGTTAAACATGTCAATATTCAAGAGAGGTCGAAAGAGCAAGTCCTCATTCGTGACATTATTTTTCTCAACAGGGTCCAACCCCCGATCCAGAGTATTACCCACTACCCAAGTGATTGGCTTTCATGATCAGTTATTGACATGTTGCAGACGGCGGTAGATCGATGGACCATCGCACTTCAAAGAGGTGGGTCCGAATTCCTCCAAAACAAATAATTTCAAAATCTGTCCAAAGACATTCAAAATTACCCAACAAAGCCATAGGCAACAATTCCAAAACAAAACAAAACATCAAAAATACCATTCCCACCAATCGGATGCAAAAAGAAAGAAAAAAGAACAAAACCAAAAAAGGTTCTTAACCCCTTAAATTAAAAAAAGCGTCCCAAACCCATACCAAGTGTTCCCAGGTGAGTCCAACGCCCGCCAACCGTGGATACGCAAATCAAAAAGAATGTACCATTACATTCACAGGATCAATATGAAAAAAAAAAAATTAAGAAAAATCAAATGGGTAATCTAAGATCCAAATCATTCCACAATGCACAAAGCTACTACTATCATAGTCATTTAATAGGAACGGAAGATAGTCTAACGTTGCGACTAGGTAAAACCAAGAGAAGATGTAAATAAATTTTTGAAAAATCGATAACAACCCTCTCTCACACAAAAACACACACAATATGGGCCCAAACATCAACGATTGTTTTTTCCCCTGGCCTGTGCTTATATTCTTGCTTCATGTACATGATGTAATGCATCTTGGAAAATTGAGCTGACACCATCCTGGGACCAAAACAAAAATGCGCGGATAGTAAATAGACTTTGTTTTGTTATTTTAAACATTTAATAGCAAACAGAAAACTGAAATTGTTTTACCTAATGTTATGATCTATAAACGTTCAAACTTTTAAGTAGATCATAAATTCCAGTCAGTTTACCAAATTAAGAAAACTAATTAATATTGCTGTCTGAATTGACTGTCTGTTCATTTTACACACCACACCGGGTTATCAACAGATTATCACGCCGCTGAATAATGTTCAAGGTAACGTTATCGAACCGTTTTCCTAGTCTAACAACTTCCTGTTACAGTTTCAAAATGTTACAGTTGTTACACTCAAGCTCAGCGAAAATTAAGTTCACGTGTGAAAGACGTCTGATTGAACAGACCAAATTGATGCAAAAATCTTCTATTCCCTATGAAGCATGATTCGTGATTAAAACTTGACATAATTGAAGCCACTTTAGTTGTTTTCGGCGAGATTTAAAGAAAAAACTGCATCGATCAAGTCGTCCTCAGTCTCATATGAGGTTACTATGGTAGTAATGCCAACAAACACATTGCCAGGGGAGATACGGTTTTTATTCAATTTTTAAGAATGCAAAAGAGCAAATCATTACAAAACGGAACAATTTTTCCTTTGGTATATATAGTGATATACTACTGTATTTCAAAGACACGAGGCATTTCCAGAAGGGAAAAATGAAACCGATCTTTTCTCGAATTCAGAATGATTACCAATGTATTAAATCACACGAATAAATCGAAAACGTCGCGCCGCCTTAATAAAAAGATAATTTTGGTACTTTCAGAAAATCCAAGCATGCTTCTCTAAATGGCCAATTAGGACCGCAGACAAAATCAAAATTTTGTTTTGCTTTCCTTTGGTACGATGAACTTATTTTTAATTTTTTTTTTAATTATGACATTGGAAAAAATTGTAGACGTAAGCGTTTTATTAACATCTCCTAAAGCAAAATCATAGATGCTTCATATGAGAAACAAAATTATAAAAATATTTGCCGATACGAAATACCCTCTCTGTAGTGTAGGCCCTATTATCATCACCACGGACGAAACTTTCCCATGATTCATTTCCGGCGAGGGGAGGGAAGAATATATGCGTAGTTTGAGCAATATAACAAAGTGCGTATGTCACGGACACATACATTGTGATGAATGGCCCTGTCAATATGACTACGCGCAAAGTGCCATTATTCACAAAGTGCGCGGCGCACTTCTTAATTTTCGTTAGAGGATTAGGGTTAGAAAGGACGCTTGTTCTCCCTCAGCGCAGGATTGCTAATTTCCCAAAGTGCGCGGCGCACTTCTGGTATATCGAACATGTTGCGACGCGCATATTTTGCGCAGACTGTGTAAAAATACAGGTCCACATACCTGGCATTTGGCAGCAAACCAATAGGCCGCCGCCCCCCAAAACACTGATGGCAAATTGGTTTAGTTTTCGTGACTATTTTTGTCCGTTTTGCCAGTTTTTGCTAAAAAAAATCGCTAAAGTACATTATAGTCATGGTTAGTTATATGACAAAAGATGAAATCTACTTCAGATGAGGGTGGAAACTACGTACTATCGAAAAACAGCATTTTTCAACTTTCTGAGTCTTCAAAATTCGGAAGTCATGAAGTGGCTGTACAGTGTATGTGGCGAGTAGGCAAGACATTTTCAACTCCGGCTTCGGGCAAGATTCGGGCATTATCCCACCCCCAAATTTCAAGGTATTTTCAGCTTAAAAAAGGGTGGGACTATACTCGGGTCATTACGGTAATTTCTTGTGATTCAGTTGATATTAATTTTTTAAACATTTTCCTGTTGATTTTGATGTTTTTCTGGCGATTTTACGTTGAAAAATATCGATCCTCGGATTAGTTGATATCTCGACCATGCGACGACGTGCGTGTGTGCTACTTGTATAGCTTGCCTTTCACGACATGGAAGAGATCGGACTGCAATGGTAGCTATAGAAAATGGTGATATACTACAGATTTGACGGGCGATACTGCTCACTGATAGCCTGGTTTATATGGTGTGACACATGCGTTAAAGTCCCCGTCTATGTCCCGGCGAAGCCGGGAAAATTTTGTGTACCTCCCGGCTTAAGTCCCAGCTATCATCAATGATTGTCCCGGCAGGGCGGGGACAAGCTAACGTACATTCCCGGCCAAGTCCCGGCTAACATCCCGGCTTGCGGGGCAATACTTTTTTGTACATGCCGGGCTATGTCCCGGCATATACCCCGCTCTGTCCCGGGACCCCCAGGGCCGGGATTGAACTTGACAAGTGCATAAGTTGTCATGGAGCAGGAGGTATTAGAATTTAACATACAAACACTATTGTGTCATATAGTGTCATGAAGATACTTTATTTCAATTCACTTTTACATCATTATGGACATTATTAATCACACACATGTTAGGGAAGAAAGCCCAGTTTTAGATTGCAGGTCCAAGGGTCAAACCTGGGACCACAGTGGTTCAAAGCGAGGGATCAGTCGTTATGGAGGAAGCATTATACTAGCCCAGACCCTCGTATCAGCTGCGAGTTGTTGGAACTCTGAATGCTCTAGTCCAATCTTATTCTTGATGGTGTCTTGATATTGGTGACCTCTATCCCAAAATGAAAAATTAGGTTTGGAAGATAAGCAAACACTTTCTGGGGGCCTAAACGCTATGCAGCAAACCCACATTTCAACTGGTCATATTTACATATCTGTAAATGACCTACCCTTTTGACAGTTGTGCTGGGTCCGCCCTTCCACTTCTTTCCATCTCTCAAGTACGACACATCAAGGTCCTCCTCTGTGTGGTCGTAACTGATGTCTGAAGGATCCAGAAGGTCTCCTGAAGACTCGTGAATTGCAGACAGCCGCCTGTTGGGCGTGCCCTCCATGTTTGTGGGTGTAGTCCTGTCAAGGAATGCCAGGCTCTCTCGCTCTTTTTCGGAGAGTGTACCTTTGTCATTAAGGAGTTCGCGGATAAGGGCTATCTGTGCATCCTGGAGGTGTAAACATCCAAAGATGAGAGAAACTTAATTATTACACCTCATGAATATTCATGAACAAAATCATGCTATTTCATTGGCTGATTCCTATTATGCGTGCTATTTCCCTAGGGACTACTTCCCTACAACCTCGTCCCTAGAGTCACAGTGTGGTGTAATAAAACAAATACTACATGGTTTATATCGGGAAATAGGGCACACTATTTTCCCTTGGTACTTACTGGCTATGGGCCTATCGCCCCTCACCCTTCGGGTTCGGGGTGATAGGCCCGGCCGTCGCCCTAGTGTGTCCTATTCCCCTCTAACCATGTAGTATTTGTATACTACATGACCATGTTTGATGAATCCCCCATAATATTAATAACAGTTAAGCCCAGAGGGTCAAAGTTTACTTAGGCCAAAATTCATGTTTGTAGAGTTATTATCCATATTATCAATTTTTATCCCCACTGTCTTGCATAAATAATACTGTGATTTGGTCAAGTTTGACAATTTGGTTCCAAGAAACAGAATGGGTAGTTTTGCGGTGGAAACAATCTAGTATAGCGGTCTCAGCTCAGAGAGAATTTTGTTAACATAACCGCAGCATACTGGAGCAATATTTGGCTCTTTTGATCTTCATTGCCATGTGTTGGGTTGGAAATAGGGACGATATGGGAGAGGAGGAAGTGGGAAAGGAGTGAAGAAACCTTAAAGGAAAGTTGAGGTAATGAGGGAAGAAAAAGAGAGGAAGGGAAAGAGGAAGGGGAAGAAAAAAAAGGGAAAGAGGAAGGGGAAGAAAAAAAGAGGAAGGGGAAGAAAAAAAAGGGAAAGAGGAAGGAGAAGAAAAAGGGAAAAAAAGGGAAAGAGGGAGGAAGGGAAGGGAAGAGGGAGGGAGAGAGAAAGGGAGAGAGGGAGGGAGGAGAGGGAGAGGAGAGAGACGGAAGGGGAGAGGGAGGGAGGAAGTGGAGAGGGAGGGAGGAAGTGGAGAGGGAGGGAGGAAAGTGAGTAATAATAATGCTTGTCTTATGCTTACCAATTCATCTTGTTTGGCCTCTGCCTTCATACGCCTCTTCATCTCTATGTCCACTTGACTCCTGTTGGAGAAAGAACCATTTGAAATGTTCAACTTGTTATACATAATTGATTATCTCATCTGCAGCCTCTGAAAATAAACTCCAATCAAAAGTCACCAGAATTAATCTGACTGATACATTACAGGATTTTTAAACCTAGAATATTAGAACACGGGAAAAAAAAAAGAGAAAGTCCAGGGATACGATGCAAATTCGACGAGAATCACATAATCGATTCTCGCAGGAATTCTGATAGCATCCATTTATGACAATCAATTTTCCCCATTGAATCATGTATTAAGTGTTGTCATTTCAAGTAAATTTGATTCTCGCAAACTCTGACAAATTTGCATCACTGAAGTCCCTTGCAAACGGCATGTCAAGATTTTCTACTCTGGCCACTTCTTAGCCACTGTGAAGGACACATTAGAAACATTTTGCAGGCCACATTATAATCATACAAACTTTGATTTCAACGGAAGACACCCGGACCCACTGAGGTCCCAGGTACAAACAAAATGGTGGTGCCTTAAAATGTAGAGATGTTTGAAAAAATGTGTATGATGTGCACTGGCTAGCCTTGGAAAGACAAAACAGGAGTTAAGAATCTTAACCCCCTGGGCATAGTTTTGGTACCGCAACCCTAAGGTTGTATCCCCGGGTCTACAACATAAGGTTGCGGGCAATATGGCCTGCCGCCAGGACAAACTTAATGTACATATATCAAGACGTTTAGTCACACATATGCCCAATTGACCAAAATGTTAACTACGGCACTGTGCGGTACTTACTATCTATGCGATTACTCACTTTTGAAGGAAAAATCAGCAATTTTCTTTGGCTCCTACCTGGGCTCCTACCACAGCAGCGGCCATGCGTGTTTACAAAATCTCGAGGGTGTCAGGAAACGGACACTCTAGTGACATATTGACTGTGACAGGCCGCCGATCCCCGTTGGCAATTTTCATGTTCGTTCATCGCGCTGTTTGGCGCTTAGGTGATTGCGAATATACTGTAATCTCAGATAGTAAACAAAGGGAGTAGCAGTCATTGATCAACGTGAGACTGTAGCGTGTGTCAGTAAGTATTTCCTTCCTTTTTTGCATTTTTACATGAACAATTTGCCATATTTACTATTCACAGAATTGCTACTGAAAGAGTATTACCGCCTAGAAATGACTGAAATACAAAGACAACGATTTATCGATAACATGAACAAGCGTAACATGAAATCAGCCCAAAACACCTTACCCTTGGTAATGATCACTGACCTATCTTTATAGAGGTCAGTGCTGTCAACGAGATAGGCCATTTTGTCAAGAGCATGGCTGTTGCTGCTATCGGAGCCCCCAGGAGCCGAAGATAAAATTGCTGATTTTTCCTTCAATAAGTGTGTAATCACATTGATAGTAACAACTGCAAAGTGCCTTAGTTAACATTAATCCCTGTGATATTGCTCAATTGGGCATATGTGTGATTAAACGTCTGCATGCATAGTTGCCTCTTGAAATGTGCATTTCGCGTGCTTGCTGAAGGGGATATTGCCCGCAACGGTATGTTGTAGACCCGGGGGATACAACCCTAGCGTTGCGGTACCGAAACTAGTACAGGTCTACCTACCTGGCATGCTTGAGTTTGACTTCTAGGCCATCCTTCTCAGCCGTAATCTTGGTGATAACTTCTCTCAGGTGAATCTTCTCCAACTCTGCTGCCAGCCACTTCTTGCTGCAGTCCACTTGGTTCTTCACAAATTTGATGAAATCTATAGATTCAGGGCAACAGGAGAGAAGAGTACAGAATTTTACGAGACATGACATATTCTTATTCTTCAACATTATGAGACACTATGTTACAGACTCAATGATTTGCATTCACAAAAGTCAACTTTTTTTAGTCCTGAATTAAAATGAAAATTATCCTACCACACTGTACCTATTTTGCCTTCCCATAAAACTACACAAGAGGTGAACAGCTATTACCTTGGACTGATTCTTCTAATTTCACTTCATATCTTTCTCATATAAAGCAAATAAGAAAAAAAAAACGCCCCACAGCCCCATCTTGTAAAGACTTCCCACCATTTTGTTAGTTCAGGACTAAAGTTAGTCCATTTGGGTAAATTATTTGGACCAATGTCTCCAAGTCCAATTGAGATTCACCAAATTTAGCGATTTTAGCCGAAATAGTAGATCTGTTTGTGTGTGGCCATTTCTGGTTGATTATGGCAACTTTTGGTCTTTCAATTTATCCTGCTTCAAAAATTGTATGCGCACACACACACACGTTATGTACATTCTAGTATATCAATCTTACTTACCTTGTTCGTCTCCCTTAGTAAGTATTGATGTATAGTGCACCAATTCGTCAAATTCTACCACAGCAGATGTGGCTCTGTGAGCAGATGCCATCTCAACAAGTATGCCCAACTAAATAGGAGTAATGGTAAAAGGATGAGAAGAGAATGTTAAAACATGTCAACAAGACTATAGTTTGAGTAATCATTTCTTGGCCATGGTACACGCGCGCGGATTGTTGTGTTAACTGTGTCTACGTGCAACCCAGTGGTGCGCCGTTTGGGCGGAGAAGCGGGCATACCTATTATGTCCGGAATCAAATCTGAGACAGGTCGTTAAAATGTTGTGCGCTGACCGCATATGCACAGCTGCACTTGACCTAGTAACAAGCGTCCAAGTAACGTGGATACGTTAGCGCAAATGGCCAATTCAGCAGAGGTCAATATGTACTTTTGCTGCGTGCTACGCTCGGCGCAAATACTCACTGCGATCGGCGCAGGGCGATGCGTCTCAGATTTGATTCCAGACATAATAGTAACTTGGCCAAGAAATTATTATTCCAACTATATAGCATGTATCTTGCTAAAGAGCAATACAATGGTGCGTAAGGAGTTACATCCAAGCAACGCAAAACAAGGTGCAGGGATAGGAACAACCAGTCACTCTGCCGTTGGTGGCGCCACTAGCTCTAACAATTCAACTTGAGTATTTTTGAGTGGTGGTGGGGGGGGGGCAATGTCAAAATGCAAAATTAGGATTTTTCAAAGGGCTGTAACTCACTTATTACTTGTGCTTATTATTGTACTGGTAGAAAGTTCTGCAGTGTGACTCAGATGGACAATACAAATATTGTTACTTACAGAGTTCTGACCCTCCAAACTTGGTCCCAGATGAAAGATATAGCATTTTTACACAACTTTAATGTAAAGGAGCTATCACATTTTCCATGCCAGATTTGAATTCTACACCAAAAACATACCCCAGATTGTGATTTTCAAAGTTGTGAAGGGTTCCAAATTACAAGTTCATGGCCCTCTCAAAATTGTCTTTCGCATCACACAGCATTTTTGATGGTGAACCCCCCCAAAAAAAATTCTGAATGCTCCTGTGGGAAAACGAAAGGTGGTATGAAGCTCAAAATGTCAGGATTTTCATTTCTCAACAATATCTATCATCACACCAAAAAAGAAAAAAATCCATAACGTGCTGCGGTGCACATCTCGAGTGTTGACATGGAATAGCCCTGTTGAAAGACTAGACATGAATCTCGGGTCGTGCTAGCAGGACTAAGTGTCAATGTGTGTAAAAAAATAACATCCACTACACACTGCACTGTACAGTGATCGTAAGGTACCGTACTTTTCGATTTTGCGCACTTTGTTTTCGCTGCAATTGGGGATTCCCAGCCCCCTGGGCTTTCCCTGGTTTGTTTTCACCGTGGTGAAGCTCTTATGTAGCTGTGAGCGTACCTACATCACATTGCTTCATCGGGGTGAAAACAAACCAGGGAAAGCCCAGGCCAGGGAATATGCCTGTATCGCGGGGAATTGTTTATCAAATGTTTGATTTTTACACACATTGTATTTTTGCCAAAAGCCCAGATGTCCGCTTCCGGCTATAGCATAAAATTAATTTGAACATTCAATATGAACATGGACATGCATGATGATTACTCCCATTGAATGTGAGTCTGTCTATCCATAGTTCCAATAATTTAACTTATGGCATCATCTTTTAAATTTGGACATAATCTTTGGTGCCATAAGTACAACTGTTCTGAGGAGTTCCAATGCCATTTAAGGTTTGAGATGTTTTGAGATGTATATATTTCCTGAAAAAAAAAAAGAAAAAATAATTTTCTTTTGACATACATAGCACCTTTAGAGTCTGTAGAATAATTGTCTTACCAATTTGTAACCGATGCTACAATTTGTTCCCAAAAAAGTTCATCAAGTTCATGTCAACATGTACACAGGCTGCCAAATTTGGCAGCCCAATGTAGACACAACAAGGTTAAGTTTCACCTGAAAATTTCATAATGTAAATTTTAAATCTGGAAAAATGGTTATAACATGATTCAGAAGACTCAAGAATGCCTACAATATAACGTTTATTGCAAATAATGAATATTTAAGCCATTTTGCAGCTGTAAAGTTAGAGCAGAAGCTGTCTGTGTATCTTGGCTTAAATGGCACTTTCACTACACACAACTCTTCATGACTAGATAGTCTATGATAACAGCAGCCATAAAAAAGTTAAAGGGGGATGGCCCGATTTAAGGATATGAAGTTTTTCATCTTGATAGATTGGCCTTCACTCCAAAAACCCCATCTGTAAAGTCTCGCGCCGATATTTCAATCCGTTTTGATGCGAGAGCTAAAAACGTGATTTTGCAAGCCCCGTAGATTACTGTGTAAAATTAATATTGGTCGACCAAAATGGGGTACATATTCGCTCATAACTTCCAAACCAAACATCATTTGGCTCTAAGATTTCACAGGGTAAATGAGAAAATAGTAGCTTTCTTCTGATACCAAAAAGTTGAGCACTTCCGGTAAAATCCGGGGCTTCTGGGGACGAGGCTATTAGCGATCGGGCCATGGACCTTTAAGACTATCTAGTCATGATCATCAGGACTAGTCTATCCACAGACTCACAAAGACACTAAACTAAATTGTGTTTCAGTACCTATGTTTTTTCTGTTTACAAACACAGCTTTGCTTTATGTCATGCCATGGCTCATGCAATAAGTATAATTCATTGTGTGTGCACTCTTGCTAGTCCTGATGATCATGACTAGATAGTCTTAACTTTTTTATGGCTGCTATTATCAGACTATCTAGTCATGATGAGTTGTGTGTAGTGAAAGTGCCATTTAAGCCAAGATACACAGCACAGACAGCTTCTGCTCTAGTTCTGCTGAGCATAACCTTTTTGTCTTTCATTCATCTTTAACATTTGGACATTATCGTATATCAGCTAACGTAAAGGTTTAATGACCGCTGTACCTGGAGGGACTTGGTATCCACAATAAGCCAACACCAAATTTAAAGTCATCGACAATAGTCAAGAATACAAACTTACCTTAAACAGGACTCTTATCATTCTCAATACTACAGAACAAGAATCCGCACATTGTTTTCATCCAAACAGGGAAAAAATTTACTAATCGATGATTTTCAACCTCAGAATTATTTTCTCCATAAAACTGTCATGAGTAAGTTGTTGCCATTTTCGGGATATTTGACGTGTCCAAAGGTCCGACACTCGTTGGTTTGTTCATCAACAAACAAACATTACGATTCTCCACTAAGCACTTTTGGGTGAAAGAAGGTGACACAAGATGACACAGATGTTGTGGATTGGTTTTAAGATGGTGTTAGCTTATTGTGGATATCAAGTCCCTGTACAGCGGCATAACCTTTACGTTAAGCAGATAACGATAAGGCCATGGAAGTTGATATCTTATTTCCTGTTGAGATTTTTTAAAAGGTATGCGGTCCAATTTCATTATTCCTTTTTTCTGTAATTTCATTATACCTGTCATTTCATTTAGTGTAGTAGCATACCATAAGTCATCGTGCCTCTGGACAAAAGCATGAACCTTGGCACAGACATTCCTTGGGGTGGACAAAGCAAACTTAGAAGTGGTGCCCAAAAATCGGACCTCATTAATGACGTCATATGCCCCGCCCCCTTTTTTTTGCATATTGCTTAATTATGTCAAAATTGGACATTCCTTCAAGAACCTATCATTTGTGTGGTAATCAAAATAAAGCCTTGAACATAAAGATGGCTTAAAGATACTTTTAGTAAGGTATTTTAGCATTTGGGGTCTTATATGTCATTAAAGTCATCGGAGGTCATTTGATATTAAATTTTACCAAATTTGGTATCAAATTCCATCACATGGCGTGCATACAATAAAGGGGCGGTTCCGTATTTATGTCAAACAAATTTTGAAATTTTTTAATTTTCGGTTTTTTTGTTTTTTTAACTTGTATTTTGTTTCATATCAAATGTAAATACTATGTAGTTTCATGAAACAAATAGGCATATTCAATTTCACAAATTAGATTTTTGTTGGAATTACAAAAAGTGTACATTGTGTTGCCGATACATCCAAAATGGCATTATCAAGCACCCTTGTATACTTTTTTGATTGTTATTTTAAAAACAGAGATTGCAAATTTGAAAGTTGGTTAATAACTTCTTTTGATTTTGTCTTTAAGAATCTGTGTTCATATTAAGAAATGATGACATTCGTCATTGAGGATGTACAAATTGAAAACATTTCTGGAACGTTATGTCCCCAACGGTTATCATTGGGAAATTTAACCCTAAAGATGGACAGAATTTGATTTTTTTTTTTATCTTTGTTTTTTCTTCAGCTTAATCGCACCTAATGGTACAGATCTGTTACGAAAAAATAATAAAGTTTTGGCAAAAGGTGACTGTTACTAAAACATGTAATATGAAAAAAATAAAAAGTTACACTTTTGGTGTAAGTCCACAAGGGGGGGGGGGTTATGACTTGTCATGCAAACAAAGAACGTGATTGGAATTTAAATTTTCACCGGCTAATTCTTCTGCAGAGTCATACTTCAATACAATTGCCCCAAAAATTCAAAACTGAATAATTAGAAGTTATGGGTAGAAAGTCACTGGATACCTTTTCCATGACAAGTCACACAAAGTCCAGAGCAAAACAAATCCTGTGGCGAGTGGCGAGCCACTTGCAGTTCACTAAGCAATAGAGGTAATTTCCTGCAGCACATACTTAGCAGTTCTCTTCTCTCTTCCTTGGATATGTAGGTGAAAAGGCTACAAATAGCTTTCAGGAGTTTGTGAACATCCTGAGTAGTGTAGCTCGCAGTCCCAACCAGAGCCTCTAAGAGCTGGAGATTTTTGATGGGCATGAGGGAGAACTTATATAGCCTTTTTTGCTAACCCAGTCGAATGTTCTCAAAATGCCCTCTGATATTTTCAGGAAAAATTTTATGCAATGGAATTGAAATCCATATGGTTCCTGGCAAAGAACAGGGTGCTAGTGCTTCCAGCACTCTGTGTATAGCACGAAAGTCTTGTGATAGCGAGTGCACATCAATATCAAATCAAGACTACAGAAATCAAAGAAATGATATACAGTATTGGAAGTAGGGCTCTTGTATATTCTTCAAGAGTGCCTTTATGCAACTGAAGTCTGTAACATCGGGTTATATTACATTCCTCAAAGGCCCAATTCTCTCGCCTTTTCAGTTGTATTCCGAATGACAATGAAGGCTGTACCACTACACCGGTTCGGTGGTGTGAAATAAGTTAAAACTGCCTTGACCAAGGTTACATCATGTGACAGTTCAAAATCTAGAAAAAGATCCATAAAAATTTTGTAGTGGTGAGCTGCAAAGCATTCCGTTAAAGCTTTGCCCAAGTATTAAGTGCTAGACTTGAGGTTGCACCAGGTCCTGTCATGTGCCAGCTTCAGAATGAATTAGAAGTTCAAACACCGGCAATACCTGCTTCTGACAAAAACATGTGTCCAACACAAAATCCCACCAAGAATGTGCCAATCATGTTCCCAGCACCGAGCATTTCGATGTGGAGGCCAAGCAGGGTGTTCTGTACTGATGTTGACATTCACCAAGGAAACTCTCAAAATTGCTCTTTCATTGTTTTTATTTTGTTACAGTTTTGTATTTTGTCTTTAAGAGTTTCATTTAAGTATGTGCAAAGTCCCTGGACGTGATTTTCTACAGTTTTGGACAGGAAAGAAAGCCTGTGCTTCAAGTATTTATCCGTGTTTTAATGGCGGTATTATGTTGAATGTTTGTTGGTACCTCTGCTGTAGCAATTTCGATAAAGCGTCAGGTCAAATGGTATTTGGGCTCAATTGTACAAGAATCCCTCCCAGAAATCCTACCCAATATCTAGGTATCTTGTAGAACTTCTGAGACCATCCTCATTTTATCCAACGTGATGTGTTCAATAATGCAAATTCTAGATAAATTGGAACAAATAATACACGCTCTTGGACAGGGAACGTCCAGTGGATGGACTTTTCTTCTGTTGACCATCTTTTGTGTACCGTCTTTTTTGTATTTATTACTTTATTTTATTTTTTACTTGATAATTATATAATTATCTATTTTGATTGAAATTACCTTTACCATAAAAAATCCATTCTGTATCACTACGTTTGATTTGAAATCAAAGCTATAAACTTTTGATAAATGTTATTAATTTTTTTAAAAATTATTTATTTTAATATTATTTATTCAGTTTTAAATTTATTTATTTCATTATTTGTTGTTGTGGTTTTGAAGGAACCAAATTTAAAGGTGAAATGGCCATGCGCCATTTAACATGATTTCGGAAGACATTTTAGCTATTTCCCAAGCTCCTTGTCCCCACTGACCGGAATTGCTGAAAATCGGGGCAAACCCTCAACCAGGTACAACATTAACAATGTATTGACCTATTGTATAATTTCTCTGCAAGCAATACTTCATGCTTTTAATACGTATTAGTATAAACTTCCCCCCTAAAACAAAACAGCTTTTCCCCAAGAGTACCAACAACGGCCAATATATTAAAACATTCGGGGATTTATAGTTTTAGTGTAATATTACTGCAAAATTGACTAATAATACTAAATTAAACCAAAAGGACTCTGTGGAATATGTAGGGGTCAAAGTTTGTACAGGGGTTTTACAAAATTTAATTGTTCGAATAAAAGGTATAGTCGACCAGTATTGTGAGCTTAGTTTTATTACAATAGGCACACTAACAGGTCAAGGTCATCCTGGGTAAAATTTGTCAATTGCTCCCAACTGGTTTTAAAAAATTTGTTCATTTGGTTACACTAGATACTAAATTGTCTATAGAATTCTTAGTTTGACAGTTCGTTAGAATTACGAGTGATATTTTTATGTGAACCTCACCATAGCCCCAGTCACCATTTGCATATAATTATGCAACAAAAGATCATATATGGTGCAACAGTATATTTTGGGCTCATATACCAGTAGACCACTAATAGTTATAAACAACGGGTAAATCTAAAATTTTACCCCATTGTGCCCTTGGACCTAATCGTGAAAGGCGTGAAACATACTTTTTCGGCTCATTTCGACCATTTTCCCATTCATATTTTGGACTGTGTATAAACCTTGCCCCCATACATATTCTAATAATTTGAGTTTGGTGTAAACTTTTAAAGGTTTTCCCAATACAATTCTGGGCAAAAAAAAAAATTAAAGGGGGGGACTATGGTGCAATTATTAGTTATTAGTCATTATGTTTCTTAATTGACTGCTATCATTACCCTGAAAAATAATGCAAGTGAATATTAATTGTATAATTTAAAAGGCAATTTATACATGAACCTTCAAGTTATGATTACTGTGTGCCATACAAATAATACAAGGGGTGTGGTTATGAACATTATTATTGCAGTAAAGTAGTTGTGGTGCTTCTCACATGCAATTTTCTCAACATAACCCATAGGAGTGACCAATGGGATATCACATTTGATTTGACACTTTGACACCAAGCCTTAACTACGGTTATCAGCCACAATACTGGCCAATGGTATCGTGTGACCTTTAATGACCCCAAACTGACCTCTGCTTACCAAATATTCAAATATTTAGATCATTTTAGCACTCTACATGTCTCAAGCTTTAATTTGATACCAAACTTGATATGATTATTGAAAGTAATGATTTTAACATTACTACGATATATTTTTTAAAAAGGGGCGTGGCCTATGACGTCATTATTGTGGTCGAATTTTTGGGCACCCCTTCTGAAATTGCTTTACATACCCCAAGGAAGGTTTGTGCCAAGTTTCATGCTTTTGTCCAGAAGTGCACGATCTTGGTGAAAATTAGGACTTATCTACTTCACTAATTATTACATCTAAAACCATGTTGAATACACTACTACCCTTATTACATAAAACAAAGTTTACAAGTGCTTGATTAACAAAACAGGGGTATTTGCAGGTTTAATTCTTCAAAATTTTTTAAATCAGTTTTCACTTTTTTGCACCGGTATGATGACAAGCGGGACAACAATCTGGAGGAAATTCATTATTTATGGTATGCTGTGACACCCCTCCCAAGATAACTGCTTAAAATGAACAGGAAGGGATGCTTGAATATTTTGAGCAACTGAAATTTGTTTTTATTATCAAGTTTTCAAGAAAAACATTTTCTTCACAAAATAATGAAATATATGCCACAGCAGCAAATCTGATGCGCGCTCCAACAGGAAACTATGAATCAATTTCCCTTGGCCTAATGTCCAAATGTTAAAAGATGAAAGACAAAAAGGTTATGCTCAGCAGAACTAGCTTCTGCTCTAACTTTACAGCTGCAAAGTGGCTTAAATATTCATTATTTGCAATAAACATTATATTGTAGGCATTCTTGAGAGTCTTCTGCATCATGTGATAACCATTTTTCCAGATTTAAAATTCACATTATGAAATTTTCAGGTGAAACTTACCCTTGTTGTGTCTACATTGGGCTGCCAAATTTGGCAGCCTGTGTACATGTTGACATGAACTTTTTTGGGAACAAATTGTAGCATCGGTTAGAAATTGGTAAGACAATTATTCTACAGACTCTAGAGATGCTATGTATGTCAAAAGAATTTTTTTTTTCTTTTTATTTAGGAAATATAGATCTCAAAACATCTCAAATCTTAAATGGCATTGGAACTCCACAGAACAGTTGTAACTTATGGCTCCAAAGATTATGTGATTTATGTCCAAATTTTAAAAGATGATGCCATAAGTTACAATTATTGGAACTAGCACTTAGTGGTCGATCAAGTACCCTTTACGAAGCCGATTTTTCTTAACCGGTGAACAATGGACCAACGTAGTGCTCTTCCTAATTCCGTTTTAGAAACGTACTTACAGTTTTCCTAAAACGTCTCCAGCGACAGTAGATGTTGAAGGCCACCCAATAGCAATTCTATGAATAGTAAACTATGTGAAAATTGTTAGGGTAACAGGACGAAAAAATGCCATGAAATACTTACCCAAGGGACCGACACTCGGCTGCAACCTCAGTTGAGCAAAAGTGGTCGCTGATTGCTTTCGGTTTACCATCCGGGGATTTTGACTGTCAAAATTTGAATTTGAATGTGCGCCATTGCAAATCGATTTGTTGTTACATCCAGGCACATGGCCCAGCGAAGTGGCGATTCCCAGGCGCCGCCATTGGAAATAAATTTTGTTTTCAAACAAAATTGGAACCAGTAGAGTACACATTATTCTAAATCTTTTAAGTCTTAACGTAAGACTCAATTATGAAATCTTTTACTGATAAAATTCACTTCGTCTAGTGTACAGAAGGATCTTTTTACACGTGTGAGCTAGACTCTAAACCTGTGTTGTCATTGTCTTAGCACAGCAAGTTGATTGGTGACCGTTTAATCATGATGTCCATGTTGTGTAGGTCTGCAATATTCGCAATCAACTAAGCTCCAACAAAGAGCATGTTGAACGGACGTGAAAATTGAACACAGGGATCGGCGGCCTCCTGTCACAGCCGTTACGCCATATGACCTGACCTATCACAGGTCAGGGGCCAATGGAGCGGTAGTGTTTATAGATACCCCGTGCGTGTAACACATGGCCGCTGCTGCGATTATAGAATCCTGGATAGTAGCGGATGAAAATTGCCGAGTTTTTCCTTCAAAAGGATAGTAATGCTGATATTACAGACCCCAAAGTGCCGTAGGTTAAACATTAATCCATTGTTTTTTAGTACTGCTCAATGGGGATAGGTGTGAAACAAACGTTGCATGCATAATTGCTTCTGGAAATGTACATAAGCTTTTGCGCTGGGATCCATATTGCCCGCAACCCCATGTAGACCTATGGGGATACAATTAGGGTTGCGGGACCGAAAAAACTACTAGCACTCTTGCATGCAATACATAAAAATGATTGACCTACATTTTAAAAAGGGATTAGCAGCGATAATTAGAGAGAATTGAAAAAAACTTATAATCAGGGATAAGTATGTGCAATTCAATAATCGCTTGTTGTTGTACTGTAGAAAAACACCAATTAGGGAAAAAAAAATGAAAAATTTTGTGTGCTTTGCTGCTGAAGACTTGCTTGTGAGGATGTTGAGACCCGGGGTAAAAACCATTGCGTTGCGAGTGGGTACTGAAAAACTAATGCATTGCGGGATGAATTTAGTATTTCTGCCACCACTTTAAAATTCCGGCAACTTTAACAGGCGTTTATTCCGTTAATGTTGCCGAATTAGTAGCCTGTGGCAGAATACTAATTCTTTCCATCATGCCTTTTAATGCAAGCGGCCTATGTAAAAGCCACAGTGATAAAAGCGAAGGCCGGATGCATTATAATGCATGACGAATCGTGCTATACTGTATCCAGATATTTATTTTCTCTCAATTACGCGTCTAAGTCACGACCGTACGCAAGCCAATTCACGCCTCAGCATAGCAACAAGTTGAACAACAACAGCTACAGTCTGATTAATAATTTGTTGGACAGAATCGAACACATGCGAGCGAGTGGACTGCGTGAGCCAGGAGGAACATCGCACCTCGTTTCGCGATGCGTAATTGGTCGAAGAATGCGCCGAACCTTCGCGGAGCTTGTTGCGCTTACTAGAGGTGTGCGTATCTCCTGTCCAAGTAATTATTAATCCAACTGTAATTTTAAACCAACCAATCACGGGTGTGTGTACGTCGATGGTACGATCCAAACAGGCGCACATTGCGCACATGTGAGTGCGTGCACTGCAGCACACACGTTAGCAACGGCAAAACCCCGCGAAACAGAGAAAATAAATACCTGGACAGAGTATAGTGCTGCCAGTGTTTACGACGAATTTACGTGGCGGGTATAATTTATTAATTAATATTCAAGAATAAAGACAAATAATTTGTCAAAAAGTGAAATTCAGGTGTTAAGCCTATGTGTTTCATGAATGATCATCATCTTTGGGAAAACATGTCTGAATGAATTGCAGGTCATCAACAAGCCACAAAGGATTGGTGATACAGCTCATTCATTGGCCATGAGGGCATATGTGTGTGGCTAAGCCTTGGCCTTTACTTTAGTTTACAAATGGCACGTTTCACGGAGAGATGGTCCAGTATTTGGCTTATGCGAAACACATATTTCAGTATAATAGTTTTGGCCACTTTATCAGTTGTTTTCACCTAATCTAAATCAAGAAATTCACCAAAAGCAAAATCTGGGAGAAATTTGAGTGCCTGCAATACGTAGTTTTCAAGGATATGAGACTTTTTGAGAGGTGAAGTGACACTTTTTGATGGACACAATTTTCCCATTTTTGTCCATTCAAATGTAACATTCGCCGAAAAACAAGTTTTTGTTTTGTAAAATTTATCTACAAACAGGATAGTTTGAAAACTGTCTTGATATGAATAAGTGACTAAAATACAGAACATATCTATCAAAAAAAAATCAAAGCCTCTCACAAAAAGTAGGTAAAAACTCATCATCTTTGTGCTAAATGTTACGTTTGAGGGACATATTAGGCCATCAAAATATGTAACGTTTAAATTGCAGTAAGCATGTAAGTGATTTTAGGTTAAAAATTACAGTTCTTCGCCCCAAATTTACTTTTGGAGTGTGTCTTGGCTCAGACTTTCCTATTAAAACTGGTTGTTAAACGCCCCAAAATCCATTGATACTTGAAATTAACATTTTAGTAAAAATCGTGAAGATTTGGACCCCTCTATCGTAAAACATGCAATATGTAGTTTGCACTGCAGCAGGTGTCGGTATCTGGTGATCAAGTTTCCGAATCGACTGACTCCGTATAAAATAGACGTTCCAAAGCAAGTTGAAGTAATACGCGGATATTAAAAAAGATTTAAATATAGCTACCTAAAACTTAACAAGTATATTAAAAATCATTTGCGTGGACATCTTGAAATTTTATGGTATTTGTATTATGATTTCTACCTGTTTTAACGTAAACAGATGTTCTTACAAACCCGTTCAGGCTGTGTTGTTCCTCGCGCTCCATCCGGGTTATTCAAACGATTGGCCAATGAAAGGGGGTTTATTCGTGATATGAATATTCGTATACATTTATTTTCTCAAGTGATTGCTTCCGGCCGGCCATTTTCCGAATGAAGACGGAAATTAACGAAAATTGTTCACTTTGTTAATGCCCCCATGCTGTCCGGGAGTAGGAGAAAAACGTGCTTTCAACTGTAAGCGTCGCTTTGCGCATTTTTCAGCGGCATGTGGAGACAAACATCAAAATTTGTGGCCCCCCGACAGTAGTTTCGTTCTCAAGTAGGGTATAATTTTGATGCAGGTTATTTGAAGGTCTTAGCATACTTGGACTTGAGAAATGTTATTCTGCTGTTACTGTCGGCCGGTTCGGGCGGGCATGCATTGCAAGCACAGGGGCCAGGGGTGTCAATAATTCAAAAATCGACACCTTCAAAATGTCACTTTTATGTTTCCAATACCAGTAAACATCCAGACATTTAGTAAAATTTGAAATGTTTACTCTTTGAATCGCGGGGTACCCCAAACACGAACTGAAGTCACGGAAACACATAAAGTAAATTTTCAGGTACTTTCCCAAAAAAATTCGTAAAAAATTTGGCAGATTTCAAAGTTGGTTATCAATCACAGCATTAATAGATGACTCTGAAACACCTCTTGTCTTTTGATATACTTATAATTGCCCCTTTTTATCCATACACCATGTCTCTGAAACTATTTTCAGTATCTGTTTCTTGGAATTGGAAGTGCACATATAGTCAAGAGTCGAAATTTGGTCACTTATTCGCACTTCGGTTTAAAAATGAATAGTACTTTTTTTGCCTATAATTGCCCACCTCTAACCACAACTCTTCAAGTTCGCCCTATATGTAAGGTGAATGATACACACAAAATTTGGCTGCCACCAGCCGCCCCCCAGGGATCTAGAGGGGTCGTTTATTAAGGCCCCTCATGAAGAAAAATCCGCTCGCGGCGCGCGTGTGGGCACATATAGGACCTATGCAGTGCTGCCTTAAAGACACTTATCAGTGATTTATCCAAAAGAGTCAAAGTATTTGAAATTTGCAGGAATATTGCTTTACTAAGTGAAGAATAGCCTGTAGAATTCTTCATACTAACTTTTTCTAAAGAAGAATAGAATTGACGAAAAAGGAAGAAACAGCGGTGTTCAAAGATTTGACTCTCATTGAATTACGTGTTGTAGTTAGTGTCCGGTTTCGGAACTAATGACTAAAATATACGATTTCGTCTTTATTAAGTTGCTTCGGTCCTATCATTGTAGGATATGGTAGGATACATATGCTTCTTACGACTGCAAAAATCAAATTTTTGATGATTTTTCGATTTATGATTTATCAAATCAAATGATAGTGTCTTTAAGGCTTTACACTTTTACAGGGTAATTTCTTGAAAATTATTGTAAACAGTTCCTGACTGAACTACACAATATTGGCTGTATATGGTGAAAACGGCATTGAAAATAAAGCTAACATAAAGAAATGGCGCCCATTTAAGAAAGAGGTCTGTTTGGGGAATCATTTTTTTGTGTCATCGCAAAGCATTTGCCATCCGGAAATATTGCACCATTTTCGGCAAGCTAGGAAATTCCCAGTTTGTGTCACTTTTTGTACATGTATTTTCAATTGGAGGTGTAAGGTAGGAGGCAGAGAATGGTAAACAGTTGAACAGAACTTCAGTCTCTCATTCATTCTAAGACTATATGGAGTCATTTTCAAGAGCAGCAGAAAGACATTTTAAATCTTCCTTCCAGTATCAGATGTCGATTGGTTAAATTACCCGATTTTACAGACGTTACACATTATTTTTGTTGAAATTACATTCTTCTATTGAAAGTCATGCGCACAAGATGTTCAATTATATCAAATCCAAAAAAAACATGAGAATAGAAAGAGTGCACTATATTATTTAGCGACTTAGATAGCATTATCTAGAGATATTGTTGATATTTGGATGGTAAAGTGTCAAATATTTATGAAGAGAAAAGAGAAATGTTTGTTTATACACTGTAATATTTTTGTTTGCGAGTTGTGGTCCGTACCATCTGAAAGTATGCCCGATAGGAATTAGAATATATTTGGTAGTGTCTTTAAAAGGCTTCAGTTCAAACCCATTTTACACCCGATCCGAAAGCTGTTTTCGTTTTTGAAAAGCTAATGATGATTTTAAATGTTTTTAATAAATAATTTACATCATTATGTAAATTAAGGTATCAAATGAGGGCGCTTTGCGTGGTTGGTTTATTTTTTGGGGGGAACACCCTTGTATAGATAAAACAGTTAATCTGACAAGAATAATAGCAGCCAGATTAGGATTTAGCATCACAAAAAACTCTAGTCAAATTTTATTACCAAACTCTTAATGGTAAAGAGTTATTAATCTTGACCGATATCGGAGGTTGTTTTTTGGGAGACACACTGTATGGATAAAACGGTTAATCGGACTGGGCATAATAACAGTCAGATTCGGATTCAGCATCACAAAAAACCCCGTAGTACCAAATTTTATGGCCAAAATTTCAACGGTAGCGGATTGTTATTAATTATGGGGACCGAAATCGAGAAAACTGGCCCACTGTGCAATGGACCAGGTCAAATTTTGTCAATTCTCTGATTCTGAACTTCAGTCTTCACTGAAGTTGAGTGCTCACTCAGCCACAAACAAAACCCCTCCGTTGTTTCCTGGTTAATTTATGCGCATGCGTACGGATGCTTGAGTGAATTCTATTTTTAGATGCCCGGTCACGGCGGTAGCGTCGGCGAATCACCGGCAAACAGCGCCGAAATCTGAATTACAAATACCTTTTACCGTGAATCTATCTTACAGCATGTAGACGAAATGTCAAAGGACACACCATTGAGGGGGCTGCATGACTCAGCTTCCAGTCCGCCTGATATAAATATCAGTCGGACTGGGCTTAAGGGTCTAATTCCCTCGTGACGAAAGAGGACCTCTCAGACCGAAATCTCTCATATTAATACAAATTGCTGCAATACTTGGTACCACCTGGTGCGCTCTTCGTCGTGTATTCATCTCACCCTTTGTATCTAAGTAAACCGGGCCCAAAAGCCCGCCACTTTATTTTAATAATTTAACAATTTTTAAAAATGTAACATTTGTCAAAAATGTGTTGCTCTGAAATAGCAGTTCTTTAGTGTTGCTAACAAAAATTCAGTTAGGCGTGGACACGCGCAGGCAGTGGTGGGGAAAATGTAGCCCAATCATTGGTTTCTATTGTGTCAAAAAACACAGCTCTACCTAGTCCTGCCGAAAATGGCGCCTTGAGCACACTAGTTGATGGTCAAAAGCAGCCCAATTGGGCCGTGTAAAGCAACTTAGCAACCTCAACAGCTGCGGCAACAGGTGTGATCTTAGCTGAGTCTCTCCATCGTTTGACATATATAACGCACGGAAGGTACGTTGTGCTGTGAGCAGCGCGATGGATTGTGTTGCAAAGAAGCTGCATAATGTGACGTCAGGCTTATCTTATCAACGATAAACAAATTGTCCGGCGTTCTGCAATATGTTTGTGATTTTTCTTACTGCTCAAAACTTCAAGAAATTTACACTACCACTGCGTCCATCCCAGAAATATTTCTATTCTCAAGTACTTTTTAACACCCAGTTGAGAGTCCATATATTGTCGCCAAAGGAGAATTTTGGAAGGTAAACAAAATTTCCTCAAAATGTTGGGTAAAATGAACTTTCTAAATTGTAGAAAGTGCTCACGGAATGGCCATAGCGTTACGAAAGTGGCGAGAGCTAAGCTAATCCTAACATTGCACTATTTGCCGTTGCCAGGGCCGATTCATCAACACGCCACTTAAAATGACACCTTTGTCTTTGAAAAAAATAAAATACATGCAGGGGGGTGCAGGCCAAGAACATACGTAATTAACAAAATCAGTGAGCCTATTAAAGTTCTTGCCCTCAAATTAGAATCCACGTGCCTACGTATTTTGGTAGGATGCGTACAGTACATAATATGCAAAACTTATCCTATTTCGCCAACCCAAGCTGGAAAAGAATTTTAGTAGTCTGCCAAGGCTAAACGAATCGGCACGTACGGAATAAACCGCATGGTAAAGGTGCCGCATTTTAAGTGGTTGCAGAATACGAAATTCATCCCCCCAAGCTGCCACTAGCTGGGTTTCCACAGACTATACAAATGTATGGCTTATTAGGCTAATGAAAGTTGATTTCCCAGTTTCCTCCGTTCCCTCCTTTCCCGTTTCAATTTTTTTCATGACTGAGTGGGGAATTTCATCCATTATTCATATTTCCAGATTTTCATTATTGATGCCAAGTTAACTGCAGTATGCTTTGTTTTAGGCACGAAACCATACTTATGACCCGGCTTCATTTCAATAAACCTTGGTACACACTAGAAGTGCCCCAACAGCTTGAGCTTCCACTAAGAGTAAGATCTAGTCCCTTGAGCAAGACATGGAATGACGACCTGAATCGGCTGTCACAACGTTCCAGGGAAGGGAAACATTTCCCTTCCTCCTCTACTTTCACTTGCACCAACATGACCCATAAATAAACATACTTAAATAAATATAAAAAAAAAACGGAAGTTAAAAAAAAAAAAAAAAAAAACACAGGGACAAATGAACGATAGCCGGGAAACCAAGTAAATGGTTATTCTCTTAGACAAAATGGACGTTTTGATTCTTCTACCCCCCCCCCGGTCATAGTAAACAGTGCTTAAAATGCATCGGATCGTGAGTAGATCACTGTTTTTAAAACAAAGTTTTGTCTTAAAACAGTTTTGGAAAATATGAAATAATGAATTATTGGGGAAAATAATGAATTATTTGATCGGCATTTCTTCTGACCGGAGTCGGGAGGGAAACAGGAAACTGGGAACTCAACTTTCATTAGCCTTACGATAATTATGACGAGAGATAAAAGTGATGAGAGAATCTGTTACTAATTAGCGGAGGGTTTGCATCCGATACGCACCACATGTGTGAAGGCGATAAGCAGATTGTAACAATGGGTCAAATTATGTCTATTGAAAATTTATATAAAAGACCACAATTTCAAAACGGCCTTTGCAAGGGGTGAGAAGTAGACTTCTGAACTATCATTTTAGTTCCTATTATCGTTCGTTTTAAATTAGCTGCATGTTGAAAAATGGCCTTAAATTTGGAAAACCATATGTCCTTCAGTGTTATTTGATCTAGGGCGCTGTTATTTTGGGTGGCGAAGGAGGTACGGATCAGAAACGAATCCCTCTGCCAGAAGGCAAAGTATTATTTACAATAATAACGGTCATATTGGCGGTTGAAATGCGAATACAAACACGTCACTGAAGTCACATGTATGAACACGTTTTTGTCGTGCCAGTAAGACCACCTGGTTGGCCGCCATTTTTTGTTTTTTTAACAATTGGCGGGGAGAAAATGCAAGGTCGAATTATTAAAAATTCGTCGATTTCTTCTTTGGCAGTAAGGGATGCATTCATAAGGAGTGGCACTGTGGTTATGGAGCTGTAATCAACTTTAACGATGAGGGTAAAAGTTGGAATCATATTCGTATTGTAGCGTGTTGTCCCCAAGTCCATTCAGCCCCGGGCCTTGTTCCAAATGTTTTTCAGTAGTGACGCTGCAAGCTGGCAACAATCCAGGGGCCACCCAGGGTGCGGGTCACGATCCGAATGTAGATTATGGGACTCGAGAAGATGGGGATTATGTAGGGCATGTCACATGCCAAATTATATTACGCTTTTCAAAGTAATTCCATACAAGGTCTAACGTGAAACACTCATAAAAAGAATTAGGAGGGAAATAATGAGTACATTTTATTTCTTGTAAACCAATCTATGAAAATATTATAATTATTTCAACACCAGATATTTCTTCTACAAACATCATTCAAACATGGGCTACTCGGCGGCACTGATGGTCACGTGGGGGCGGTTACGACAGGGAAATACAATCTGAAATTTTCCTCGAACACACAGGTGAATATTGCATCCGACCCCCTCTAAAACACAAAACCGACCAAATGCAATGGACTGCATCACGTATTACATGTCTGTAGTTTTCCGATCAATTAGTATATATTTCGTACCTAATTCAAAAATTTAATTAGAAGAGATCCCGTATCAGGTTTTTAAGATGTCAAACTTCATAAATTCTATGGGGAAAGCATAGATTTTTCACCAAAAAAATGCAATGGAGTGGCCCCCAGTTGTTCGTTTGTTTTTGCGAGGATCAGTAAGGTATCATGATGGAAAAATTTGGTTAAGAACTGCGCATGGGTACAACATTAATTGACCTTGTGGATTCATTCATAAAAAACTTCTCTGAGCATGATGAGTCATCAAGCAACTTCTAGTTCACCGAACGGTCACCCGCGGTCAGTGACGTCATTATTAGTCCGCACTTAATTATTAGCCAATCCAAATTTCTAAAGTAAAAGTGTTTGTCAGCCTCAGTGCTGCCAGGTGCTGAGCTAATTCTACACTCTGCAGTGAAGCTGTTGACAATATACGCAAATGTAGCTCGAGTGGAATGAAAATGTCCAGTTGCACTCAGCGTACTGCGTTAAACTTACAGGGATTAGCACAGTCCTGCTAAGTATGACTTGATTGGCCTTATCTTCCTGACATATTTTACTGGCCCTCAAGTCATGCAAAAATGAATTCGGGACCGATGTAGAAACAATTTTGCTCAACTTAATGATCTCTAAATGAGTCCATGTTTAGCAAATTTACTTACTTTTGGGCTGTAAGACATCGGTAAACAACCCTTAAATGTTTGAGTAGTTTTCAGGAGAAGAATAAGGCCCTTGAAACTCAATTAAGAGTTTCTCGTCACATTTTTTTTTCAGCCATATGAGGGAACTATTTCATTATTCGTTATTTGCTACATGCGTATTTTACAGTGAAATGAACCTACAGGGGATCGACGAAATACGAACAAATTTTGTCTATTTTTAGACTCATTTCCGTGACTTCCGAGACAGCTTTCCTACCAAAAAATTCCAAGCTCGACTGAAAAGGCGATGCTTGAACAGATTTTTTCAAAAAATGAATTATTTTCAGATTTTCGGACGCTAACGCGGCCCAAAAATCATAACGCGGGCGGGGGACGAGAAAACTAATAATCGAGTTTCAAGGGCCTAAACTTAAAAGAAAACAAATTGATAACTTTCTTCCGAGGACGATAATTTCACTTCACAGACTAAGTCCAAACCGGAAATCAAGTGTGACATGAGACAGGTGAATTGAAAGGTCATACATGTGCGACTCAATTTTGTAAACATTTAAAAAGCCCACGATATACTTCCAGTCGCAGCGAGCGATTTCTGCTCATGAGCATGCGTAACAGTTGATCTTGGGTCAAAGTCCGGTTTTGCGCATGACAATCGCTCGCTTTGACTGGAAGCATGTTATAGGCTTCAGGCTAGAGAAATACCCATACACGTTTTGTAATGATAGCGCCGCACCGGACGCGGTCCTAATTCATGCAGTATGAAGTATTGACATATAGCGTGAATAACACTGAGCCACGTACGACCGCGATCATGAGCCGCTCATTTATTACAGTATGTCTCTATTCTCTTGTCAGTCAGCCTTAGGGTCCCTGCTTCAATTGACCTTACAGCGGTCTGGTAAGTATTTCCCACGGTGTTGTCTGTGCTACAGACTGCAAAAGATATTATCAAAATTAGTACTGCGCGAGAGATTAACGTTATCAGTCCGTCATAGCGAATGTATGCTAATGAAACTAAATCTCAAATATCTCCGGAAAACGAAGGGGTTCTATGGATTTTTTTGCATCATAGGGTCTATTACTATGTTTTGTTTTGAATATGTATTGGGTCTGAACATATAGAACCTAGCGAGAAAATTGAACGTTTATGTCTGGTACTTCGGTGCTCGCAGACACGGAAAGGCAAACACGCAATCGCTACGGGCCACATCTTTTTCCCACAATGCCTTTCGATATTATTCCAGTCTTGAGAATTTTCAAACGCTAGTTTTTTTCAATTTTAGAAGCAGGATTACGTATTTACCGGACTGCCGTAAACTGACCTCAGACTGCTGACTTACCGGAAGCTGTTGTATAGCAGCAAAATACAATCCAAGTAATTTTGGATTGAAAAACTGGACTTGTAAAAGTAAATGCTTTTTTTAACATAATCATCAAGAATCTAACAACACCAATGTGTGCACTATTTGTAGGAGTTTCTCAAGATCATGTAAGTAACATTTTTTGTTAGGAAGAAGGTCGGTGAAAGTCACAATCACTGTGTATTTGAGTGCTCGTATCATGAGTACATTTGTTATTTCTACGCTCGTCCGAATAGCCTATTGTCGTAACTAGAGGTCCAGTCCAATGTTAAAGTCAGCCATAAAATGTGTATGTAAAGACCTCTAGTTACGATTATCGGAACTGGGATTAGCAGCGATTTGCTAATCCGAAACATCGAAAAAATCATATTTTTGTTACTGGCAGTCATGGCAGTGGCACACAAACACATGTACTTCAGAAATTTGGATTAGGCTAATCAAAGTGTGCCGCTAATTAATGACGTCACTGACCGCCAGCTAGCGTTCGGTGAACCAGAAGTTTGCTGAAGCCTTGATGACTCGTGCTCAGAGAAGTTTTTATGAATGAATCCACAAGGTCAATGTTGTACGCCATGCGCAGTTCGATTGATAAGATTTTCCATCATGATAGTTTCCTGATCATCGCAAACACAAACGAAAACAGCCACTCTGATGCATTTTTTGGTGAAAAATCTTGCTTTCCCCCATAGAATTTATGAATTTTGAAATCTTAAAAACCTGATACGCGGATCTCTTCTATTAAATTGTCAAATTGGGTACGAAATGACACTAATCAGAGGATGCCAGTCTCCGTTTTTTCCGGGAATTACGTTTTTTTTAAATTACAGGAAAAGATCAGGATTTTTTCGTTATTTTTTGAAGGATTTATGCAGAAAACTGGAAATCAAGGCTTCATGTTAGGTTTTTTTGTAGAAAGTAAAAAGTAGCGTATGTATACCTGCCGATAGTAGTATAATCATAGTACGATTTGATTTTGCCGTATTTTAACTTTTGTCGAGTCATTAAAGTGCTAAAAAAACGGCTGAAAACCGTGAATACGTTTTCTGAATATATCAAGCGACTTAAAAAGAAAAATAGATGGAAACTAGACCTGGGAACAGATCTAATTTACAAGACGGGCCGTATGGGGAATGGATGGTGATCCCCTTCATGACCCCTTGAGGTGACTTGACCTTTGACTCCTGTAACTTCACATGTTTAGAATGTCATAAGGATCTTTTATGCGACATTTCAGCCTATGAAATCACGGATTCTGATTTTTAATGTATTTTGGACTCAGCCGGAATGGGACCCCTACTAAATGACCCCGTATCGACCTGTTAATTTGTAATTGTCTCGAAAATATTTTTAACATGTTTAGAATGTAATAATGATCATTACAGGCAAATTTCAGCTAATCGGAGCGGGTTTGTAGATTTTGACTTGACCTTGAAGATTTGACCTTTGGGGGTCAAGACTACCATAGACCTCTCATACCATTTGTTACATCACCTGCAGCAATAATGGTCTTTATCTGTCTTCTATAGGCGAGATATAAACTAATTTGTGTCTTTTTTAGCATTTTTTGGCAAAATTGACTTTTGACCCTTAATGCTTGATCCCGGTATAAAAAAAAACCTCGTGTATACAACAAAAAGCATGTTCCAATGCAAATAAAAAAAATTACTATGCTTAGTTATGGAGATAAAAATTCTTGAAATTTTTTACCTTAAAACGGAAATGACCTTGAAACTGACTTTGACCTCCAAAATAACAAATACCTTGCATACACCAGGTAACCTGAATGCCAAAATCTGAAATTTAAGTCACTGTACTATGGTTTGGGTTTTGAGATTAACATTTTTGTAATATTTTGGAATATTATGGTTTTTGACAGAATGTGACCCCGTAATGACCTTTGATCTTAAAACTGTGGACAACCAAAGACCCTGCTGGTAAAGCATTACTGTGCTTAATGACGGCCCTCTGTTACGTAATTGTTAAGGACAGCGATTTTTTGTAATTTATTTTTCAAAGTTTGCTTTCAAACCGGAAAACATGACCCTTAATGACCTTTGGACCCTTATCTGAACCCCCTTATGAAAGCAAGGTGTCAGGGTCTCTGAACCAGTTTAGTTGATATCGGAGTAATGCTGTGAGAAGCAGATTAATTTGTAACATTAAAATTACATATTTGACGCTGCGGCCTATGGTTAAGGTGCAGACAGGGGTCAATGTTCATGTGACCATAAATGGACCCCTCCACAAAGTCAGGGGTCATTTGATGTAGTTGGTCACAATACGGCAAACAATGACTGAGCTAGACGCAGTTGAAGTGTTGAAAGGTGCGTTTCAGCTAAATCCAAGCATGTCAGGGATTTGACCTTTGCACCACCGCTATAACGTGACCCCTGCGTGTCACGAATAGGGTCAACTGCTAATTGTTCTGTATTTACGATATCCCGCGGTTTATTCCTGTCAAATTCAGTTCAATCGGAGTTTGTAAATTTTGACCTTGAACTTGACCTTGGGGTCGAGACTATCAGTGACCTCTTCTACTATTATGTTACATCAATGTAGTAATAACAGGCTTTATCTGTCCTCTATAGGCTGAGATAAATTGCAATTTTGGTCTTCTTTTAGCATTTTTTGCAAATTGACCTTTGACCCTTAATGACCTTTAATCCCGCGTATTTTTTTTAAAAAAAACATTGTGTACACAACAAAAATGCATTGTTTCAATGGGCGCCCTGCCCCCACCTTTAAAAAAAGTTCACTATGCTTAGTTCTGAGATAAAAATTCTTGAAATTATTGACTTAAAACTGGAAATGACCTTAAATGACCTTTGACTCCAAAATAAAAATACACTTTAAAAAATACCTTTTATACACCAGGTAACATGAATGCAAATCTGAAATTTAAGTCCCTGTACTATGCTTGGGTTTTGAGATTAACATTTTGAATATTTTGGATATTTATGGTTTTTGAACCGGAAGTGACACCTTTAATGACCTCGATCCTAAAACGGTGACAACGAAGACCGCCTGGCGTAATTAATAATGTGCTCAATGACGTCACTCTGTTACGTAATTGTAAGGACAGCGATTTTTTGAATATTTTTCACAATTTTTGGCTTGCAAACGGAAAATGCCCCTTTAATGCCTTTGACTCCTTATCCCTGAACACCCTATATGAAGCACGTGTCAGTGGTCCTCAGGAACCAGTTGTTGATATCGGCGCTAATGAGTAGAAGAAAGATAATTTGAACATTAAATTACATATTTGGCGCGGTGGCCAGGTCAAAGGTCAGCAGGTCAAAGTCAGACAGGGGTCCATGTCAGGTGACATAAATGGGACGCGGTCAGCGGTCTTTGGTGTAAGTTGGTCAGAATCGACAAATCCATGACTGAGCTAGACGCAGTGAAGTGTTGCCAGAAAGAAGAAGAACGCCATCAAAAACAGAACAAGACGGCCTGAAGGCCGTCTTGTAAAAAGTGAAATTAATTTGCCAGAAGAATTCTTAATATTGACCAATAAAGCTTCTGACATTTTATCCTAATAATACATCTTTTAATGAGAATGAATTTTCAAAAGGACCAGGAAACTTCAAAATCGGAAGCTAAATAATTGATAAAAACCCTACTTACATCCCCGACGATTTTACTGAACAGCGTTTGATTTTGGTGCCTTCCATTGAAGCCCATGTCATCAAGCGCAGTAAGAGACTTGTTTTGTGATTAACGATTGCGGCAGTGTTATTCAACAATCCAGAGGGAAACGGGAATCAATAGGTTTATTTATTTCTTCCAACTTTAAATATATCTTTGGTTTCTTCTCATATACAGTTCAAAATAAAATACAAGTTCCCTGACCAAAGGTACCATTTTCTGGAAAAGTTAAGCTCCTTAACCTGTTACAAAAATGTGAAATGTTCACTGCAATGTTACACATTTAATGTGCAAAAAAAAAGTCACAATAGTTAATCTTCTCCTTGAAATGTCAAATTAAAAATGGCACTTTCGTACATAGGATTTAACAATTGAGAAAATCCCGGATGGAGAAGTACCAACATGCCTAGTACAACACAGGAATACTACAGACACTTGATTTTGGTACCAATGGATAGCTATGGTCATCTTCTTTCCATTGGTACCAAAACGAGTACCAACATGCCTAGAATTAAGTCAGACTGAAGTTATAAAGTTCACACGTCAGCGCAACTGTCAATTTCCATAGTACACAGTGTAGAATAGGGGAAAATGTGTTTTTTCACCAAAAATGTTTGGAATATCCGATTTCCACACGGTTTTGCTCTTTAATGGGATATGACTCGATTTATACTCAGTTTTAGTGCTACTTTTTTGAGTCGGAAATATTGCGAAATATCAATTTTTCACCCTATATCCATATTTTTTATTTTTATACTTTCCTCAACTTATGACGAATGTTGGTACTTGGAAAGAAGAAACTCTAAGCTATCCTGTGATACCAAATTTATGGGAATCGGATGTTCAGTAATAGGGGAAAAAGAATCTTTAAAAAAATCTTTAAAATAGGAGTGGGCTATACGGAGAGCAAAATTACTTTTTTGGTTATTTTCATTAGGGCTGGGTTTTTTGTATTCTATTAAACCTATCTGAACATGAAATGATAAAAAAATTTTACCTCTGGTCCAAGAAAGTGTGCAGCACCCTCTTGTGTCATGTCCTTTAATTTTGTGTTGGGAGTGGATTTGAGCAGAAATCCCTCTAATTACTCTTTTCACAGGTATTTTGTAATGCTTTTGATGTTTACTTTTATGTAAATGAGCTCAAGATAGCTGATTTTGAAAGTTGCATGAAAATTGGACATTGCGTTTTCTTAAAAATTGACGTTTTAGGTCAAAATTTAGCGTTTTTTCGCTTATAATGCTTTCAGATTTGCTGTTTTGAAGTTTACAGCCATGAAAGTAATCCCAAATTTGACCAGCTCAAGAAATTTGAGTACTTTATTACATGTAGTTTGTCTGCAGTGCTCATTTCAACTTTCATTTGAATGCTCCCAAAGAAAGTGCATTGACCCCCTGTACATTTGAATAGGAGCATGTGAGGAACATTCAAATGAGTGCTACAGGCAAACTAAATGAGATAGAATGATCAAATTTCTTGAGCAGGTCAAGTTTGTGATCATCTTAGTAGCTGCAAACTCAAAAAAAGCAAAAGAAAAAGCATTGGCGAAAAATTGTGAAAAGTGCCCTCACACTAAATTTTGACCTAAAACGTCAACTTTTAAGAAAACGCAATGTCCAATTTTCATGCAACTTTCAAAATCAGCTTTCTTGAGCTCATCTACATATAATTAGACATCAAAAGCATTACAAAATACCTGTGAAAAGAGTAATTAGAGAGATTTTCTGCTCAAATCCACTCCCACCACAAAATTAAAGGACATGACACAAGAGGGGGCTGCACACTTTTTTCTTGGACCCGAAGCAAAAAATTGTCATTTCACGTTGAGATAGGTATAATAGAATACAAAGACACCCAGCCCTAATGAAAAGAAAAAATGACCTATTTATAGCCCACTCCTATTTAAAACTTGGATTTTCTCGACTGTTAAAGCCCTATGCAAAAAAGTGCCATTTTTTATTTGTCATCAAATTTAATAAATGAAGTCGTTTCAGGGAGAAGGTCAACTGCTGTGTGAAACTTAAAGTAAAATAGACTGTATTTTTTTCTCCCACCTCCTTGCTTCAAGTAGGCCTATAGTCTAAAAGTTGATAGACATATGCCTCTGATAAGCTCCTTGGCGACCATCTAACTGCCCATTATGTAGCTTTGTTGAGGTTTGGGTCTA
>JAMKCH010001796.1:0-38551 GCA_023653785.1 Ophioderma brevispina
ACGGTTAATGCCCAAAAGTGGGCACCCTCGATTGCCCTATTGCTAGTGCACCATACAAGAAATATGGATCATGATGATTCATTTCCGTATTTGCGTTGAAAGGTTCATTTACAAAATCGATTGCAATGCATCATGGTCTGTCAATTGCAAGTGAATAGAGGTTACCTATGCTTTTATTTTATCACGTAAATTAAGTTTGTGAGAGACTCTCATCTGGCGCTGTCTATCTCTGGGTCATTTGCGGGCTTAGCCTTAATCATCAGCCCTCGTTTCGCAGTATCCACTTAGTGAAGCAACAACACTTGGCATACTTTCTAGTAACTCTGAATTTTAGTTTCTTGTGAGGTGAAAACAAACTTGGTTCGAGGATATGGGAGTTTTGAGCTTTCTTTGGATTGTTTGTAGCATGTAAGCGAAACGAATAGTCAGTCAAATGTGGCACGTTATTTCTAACCGCGGTTCAGTACAGTCTCCCCTGCTATCACTTCGGGTTTTAAAAATTATTGTGCATTTGTGCCATTTACATGGCGGCTATGGGAATCACTACCACAAAATTGCCGCCCTATGACTGGTGGCATCAGCGTAGTAGACCAGTCCTCTTAAGCATGAAATCAATAGTTACTCTTAAAACATAATCAGTTTGACCCAGCCTAATGTACCATGGCTAATGTAAATGGAAGTTTGTAGCAGAAACAGGTTTTCACGGTACTAAACATCCTCAGAGTCGCGGCAAGTTTTTCAGCATGTTAAAGGGAGGTTTCTTGGGAATTTGTGGTACTTCAAATGGTATAAGCCAAGGACTTTATTGCTACACAAAACATTTGATAGTTAGTCTTAGACCCCAAGATACACCACGAAACCAGAAAAAAAAATTTGAACATTGGGAGATTTATGGGGTCCATTTGGACTACCATTGTAAAAGCCTAAGTGGGAACCTGGGCAATGAGTCAATATATGAAGTGATAGTGTTATAATCTATTATTCTCCTGGTTGTTTTATCCACAGGGTGACTTAGTATTATCTGTTGAGGGGATAAGAGTTAATTCAACTAAACATGCTGCCAAGCTTATCAAGCAGACCAAAGACAAGTAGGTGAGATCATTTC
The DNA here is from genome assembly GCA_023653785.1 of Ophioderma brevispina. NCBI lineage: Eukaryota > Metazoa > Echinodermata > Ophiuroidea > Amphilepidida > Ophiodermatidae > Ophioderma > Ophioderma brevispina. The sequence goes on from JAMKCH010001796.1 coordinate 1,106, forward strand.
ACAATGTTTTGCTCTAACCGTAAAAATAACTTAAAGGTGTGCCTGAGACAAGTACACCTCATTAACCCACAATGAGGGTTGTTGCGATCGGCGCGTGCGGTGTAATATGTCGGTTCTTGTTAGCCAAAACTAGTCGGCCCGTTTTATGGTCCGTTTGCGCCGAAAATTCGGCCAAATGTTCTAGAGGTGGTGGGCCTTTTGTGCGTGGATTTATTTTTTTTAATTTTAGTGACGGCTGTGAGTTTGGGGGAGTTGGAGGTTTTCTGTTTTTTGGCATCTTGGATGCATCGCTTGTCGTATTTCTTACGGAATGCTATTGGTTATGTGTGCACTTGATAACTGATGGGTATTGCGTGCAAAAAATGTAAGTGATCTAACGGGTGTGCACCTATCTACCAAGAGCTACCAGGGCCATTTAGGGCAGGGAATAGGTCGACACGAAGGGAGTCATGACTGAGTGAATTTAGTGTAGTGTAAAACAGACCTGAGGATGAAGGTCGCCCGAGACGATTCTAGAGAGCGTTTACTTCAACAGAGAAGTGAAAGTGGTCTTCCTCTACTACAAAAGCAACAAAAGAATGTTGTAAAAATTGGCAAATGATGAAGACATAACATTAAAAACAATATATGATATTCCAATTGTAAAGCCGTTGGCAATCGTGACCGCGGACGATTTGTAGAACCAGATCGAAAAACATAGAACAATTGTTTCGGCACACACTGCCGCAAGTGCTTGTCTTTATCACACTCATGATAATTAATTAGGTCGCCCAGGGCAACCGGGCACGTGTCGGCCTACCAGTAGTAGAGCAGTAGCACACTCGAGGCATAGGCATTAATAGACGTTGTTTTAGGCTAGTTTAGCTCGAGGTAAGTTGATTTTTGATGTCAGGTAATCCCAAACTCCGAAACAAACAAAATCAAGTGTTAAAACTGCGAAGGGGGTCAGCTAATCGCCAAAACATAGCAGCAGAGGCGGCCAAAAGGAAGTCTGTGTACAGTTGCTGACTTTTCGTAAAAGCTGCTGCCTTAATTGAGTAAAATAGGGCCAAATTCCAATTTTTGGTTTCCAGCGCAGACGACAAGCGGGCTGAGATATTTTCATGAAAATTCCCATCTTTGAGAGCAGCCTGGCTAAATCATTTGGCTGTAGGTAAGAGCTGTCTAACACCCCATTCATGCATCTCATGCGGTTGTAATCAGATTTTGATCAATTCGCTCGTGTCACATAATTCTTATCAAGATAAGGAAATTTGATAAACCTTTAATTAAATCGTTCATGTTGCCCACCGAGTAAATATTTTACTATTGATGTTCAACCCGTTGATTTAATGGCTTGGCAAAATGAACATCGCATATGTGTAATTAGAATAAACCAAAAGAAAACAGTAATGGGGGGGGGGGGGGGGAAGTGGAAAGGATTTTAAAAGTATTTTTAAAAAATACAACCATTTATTTTTTTTATTTATTGACAATAAATTAATGTTGTTATTATAACTAGACTTAAATATGATAAAAGGAATGGGCCAATAAAAACAACAAATTATAAAACAATAACAGGGAACTATTTTCAGTTACAAAGGACTCGCCTTTCATAAAAATGGCTAGACCAATAGATATGCAATGGAAATTCCCCAAGTTCGATAAACACGTGTTCCATCACCACCTGTTCTGCATCTTAAGTTTTTAGAAAAAGGCTGGCGATTTTGTTATGTGAGCTATCAAATACCTCAGCCTATATCACGACGCCCAGGTGTTGTCTCTTGGTATTCACCATGTAACTGAGTTTCTTTGTATTCACATTGTAATTGCGGTTAAGAGTGGAATTAGTTGCCCCAGCAAATCACAATTAATAGCTTTATATGGGTTAGATAACCAATAAAAAATGTTGAAAAGTTCATCAGTAAATTGTTCCCTCCCCTACAAAAAATGGTATAACCATAAATTTGCAGGGAATGCCAAGGGTATTTGAAGTCGCTAGGGCAGGTCAAGATAAGCTGAGCGGATCATGAAGCGTCAGTGTCGTGCACGTCAAAAACATACATAAATTAGCTTGTCACATCCTTCAAAAGTTAATTAGGAAATCTAAAGTCAACATTATTGGAAGTTGGATTTCATGAATGCTATGAGTGAAGGGGAACTTTATTTTGCATTGCTTTTAGGAAAGTCACGTCGCAATGTTTCATTCATGGTGTTAGTACTAGAGAGTAGTATGTGCGGAATGTGCACTTGTGATAAAAGCATGAAATTTGGCACACAGATTGGGTATGTTCTAAGAAGCTTTTGGCTATAGGGGCATCGCAGATTTTTTCATGTAACAACATGGCGGCCATTTTCCAAAAATGGCAGCCAAAAAAAAATTTTTCTGGTATTTTAGCTCTTTTCATGAACTCTAAATGGTTTTGTTACATGATTCGTAGCCCACGTAATGCCTAAATAGAATTTATTCTGGGGTCGTGGTAACATTTACGAATTTTTCTGTAACAGAAATGGTGCCCATTTCCAAAATAGATTATTTTTTTCTAAATGGCTGGCAAATTCCCGTTTACCATGTTCATCGACTGTATGCATATTTTTCCTCCCAAGCATATCTTTGTCACGCAGCAATGACAAATAAAACCTATAATCGGCATTAAGTACCAAATTTATTTAAGGGTACGGAAGAGCAGATATTTATATACATAGGCAAGGCCAAATACAACCGTAAAGTAGCCATCAATTAAGTGGCGCAGAACATTTAAAATAGTCACCATTACTTGTTTTATTTGCTTTGTAGACGTAACTCAAGGAAAGATTAAAGAATGACTTTTGTTAGTTTTGTTTGATAACAAAGATGTGAACATTTCCAAAATGGGGGGGGGGGGGGGTTCAAAGAGTAGAATTTTTATGGGGGCATGGTCGAATGATACAAGCATACATATTGCCAAAGTGAGGTATACCGTGAACGGGCTGCCAAACGTGACAAACAATGACAGGCAATACTATTTTTACCAGTGTTTTTACATAAATCATATGCACCGACCCCTTGTTGCGGTTACGATCTTATGCCCTTATTATTATTATAATTATGGTGCAATTTATGTGTATATTGCCAGAAAATATATTGCTAATGCCAACAGCATTGACTATTTTGTTGTAAAGCACCAATGATGTGTTATTATACACTTACCCAAAGAGTCATCATATTTTTCAGTAAGGGAGTTACCAAAAAATATGCTAACTTAAGGTTGCCGCACATGTTTTGGTTATAATCAATCATTGGTTACCCAAGTGTTTGGTAAAGTCTCAGTGGCCGTGTCAATGTGGAACACTTTTAAGATTGCACAAAACAGAGCAATCTTCTAATTTTGGCGTTAAAAGGTCTACAAGCAAACAAGAATATAGTCAAAAGCATGAACATCGGTAACTTAATAAAATTGATTAGCCTTCATGGTCTTTCTGTATTGCTACAGGGCGCGTCAAAAAAAAACTTGACCCTGATTGTGTCCCGCCATTTGAATTTTTAATAAGATATATCTAACATATTGGTATTATTCATCTGGAAAGCTTTGGTCATTATCTTTAATTTTACTGCAAAGATCATTACATCGGTTAGGTATAGACCGAGCTACGCGTTTGAATCAAGTAGTCGGTTTTAGCTCTGTACACGGAGTTACATTGAAAGGAACGTGTTTCAGCGAAGGAAAATCCGGTCCAGAAGAAAATCAGGCATTTATTCACTGCAGCTTCTTGATTCGAAAGAAGGACTGTTGTAGCTAGGTCGATTACTCAACCGATGAATTCTTTGCAGCAAATAAAAGATAATGAAAGAAGCTTCAGGTTCCGTAGATATAACATATGTTAGATATATATTGTTTAAAAATTCAAAATGGCGGACACAATCAGGGTCAGTTTTTTTTGACTCACCCGGTATTAACAATATTTCATAAGTTTTGTTTTAGTTTAGTTATATTATTAATAATAATAATATGGAATACGCCTGGCTATATACTCACAAGACAAGACCACTCAATATTACACATAGACAGAATACCATGGTAGCAATCTTCACAAGGAATGGGTCACCTTAAAACCGCGTCGAACAGCAGTCGGTTGCTTCAATAGCAACATGCACCTTTATGGAAGCTTGCGGCCATCGTCCGCTGCCAAGTGGTCTCCACATCACAGACTGCGGATCCACATTCTCAATGAGTGCCCTACTAGCTTTTCGTACGCACTGGGGACATAAACTCTCAAACCCAACAAATCAATGGAGCTGGTTCCACCGTTTACATCATATTTAGCTGCTTGCTCATAGCAAGAGAAATAATAACAATCTGATATATAGTGCCTAATGCAGAGGCCTCGCTGTCACATAGTTAAGGAGTAAAAATATCATTATCATTTACAAACGACAATATAAAATTTAATAGATAAACTCTATGTGGCCAAACCTATGATATAACATCAAGTACCAACATTCTCTGTTGCCATTAATGAATAATCAGCTTGTGGATTACATCAGGATCTGATGACTGCAAGGCATGATTCCAATCTATTTACGACTGCATTACATCCCAATAGTGGAAAGACAGAGTGTCATCGGCGTAAACGACAGATTGAACACCATAGGCAGTAATGATATCATGTAGTGGGCAGAGAACAGAATGAAGTTCAATAAATCCAGTAACAGACCCTGTGGGACTCCCTCAATCTACCGCCACAGGATCTCATGAATCACATTTGATCGCTGTCAAGATTGGGTCGGTCATCTCGGTGAGGAAAAGAATCAACTGAACGTTTTTGCCAGTTATTCATTAGCCTTAAGCGGGTTTAGGGTTGGTTTTACTTAAGATAGCTGTATGGTCAATAGTGTTACAAAGGTGGCACTGAAGTCCAATAAACACTAACACAGCCTCTTTTGTTGTCAAGACCAATCAAAATGTATCTGTGCCTGTAACAATACAGTTCCGGCACTGTGAAAATTGACGGTATGCTGACTTCATCGGAACATGGAGATCATTACCGCTGAGATAAGTTTACAAACGGTTTACTAATATTTCAATACCTTTCCAAGAAATGGCTATAGGCGATAATTTGAGAGGATAGTGATCGAGCTGGATTTCTTCAGCTGCGGGAGGATCACAGATGCAGCGATATGCTTGAGAGCTTGAGAAAAATACATCGATCAGTGAAGGGGGAGAAAAGTTGTCCTGGTAACAGATAATCTAGACATAGTTTTAAGAGTCTGGCAGTAGTAGTATCACGTAATTGTTACACAGCTTCTTGATCTGTTGTGGAAAAATTCTGCAAAAACTTTAGCAAAGATCTTTTGAACGCATCATGGGTAGGTAGGTGTATGTTTCACTCTAGAGGTTAAATTGCTGCCTACTGGAAAAGGTCACGTTGGTTTACATGTAGAATCTGGTGACTGTCTGTCTTGGCTCTAGCAAAAGAAGTTTTCGACAGGAATTTTTAAAGAAAACTGATTTCCTTGTAAGCTTCCTTGTATACTGTGGAGCCCAGGTTGGTAAAACTCTTGCTCTCCAGCAACGGTGTTCCTTCTTCTCAATTTCAAAGGCCATATGGAATACCAAGGCGCATGAGTATGGAGAACTACAAGAGAACTGCAGTTAGCATCTAAAGGTAAACGCAGAAGTACACATCTATATCAGAATAGAAAGATGTCTCTTTTGATGTAAGTTTTCAAGTCTGTAGAAGACTGCACTGAATGAAGAGCTGCTTTCAAACATTTTCCTGTCTTCTGCAGCCCCTCTTGCAACCACAACTTGGAGTCGTCTTGGCCATAATTTTCTAAATCGGGCAAGGGTTGCCAGAAGATTCCCCATACTATTTATTTTTTCCATTTCTAGTCCTCCTCATTCACTTGGACAGGAAGCTCAGGAGACGCACTCATTCCTTTGAAGCCCACAAGAACCGACAGGATAGGTGGCGCTCTTTATATGTTCAGTAGCGCTGCCTTCATTGGAGGAAGAGCACATTATTATACATCAAGACCACAGAGCTCTAGTTATTTCTGTCTGGTACAGACAAGGACTAGTAACTTCTGCTAAATTTTTGCACGTTTGCAGCAAGTAGAGTTATCCTAACATACCCTCAATTGGTAAGACCAAAAGCGACCTAATAAAGAACAAAAAATCGGACATTTAGTTTTGTCCGTTCGGAACACTTACTACTACACGTAGAAAGGAGAGTTAATCTTTGAAAACTGCTGGTTATTCCTTTTTCTGTCGATTTCTCAATTTGGAAAAAAATAACTTATAAGACATGACACTACACTTATCCCTCACATTTAAGCGATTATGTAAATTTCACTTTTTTGGGCAGCAGCATCACTGATAGTATCTTTAAGACTGCTGGTTGTAGCCAGAATGGTGCCCTCAAGTTGAATCAAATTCAGTTTGAAAAAAAAAAAAACATGCCTTTTAATGAAGTCTGGGCAACCACGTGGTATGTTTGTTTGTTGAGTTTATTGTGGGTATTACAAAATACATCTCATTCAACATGAAGGCATAAAAAATTCTTTGGGCGTTACCCGGACCGACCCTAAAAAAACATACCGACTCAAAAGTTGTTTTATGCAATTTGCACAAAATAAAAAAAATATTAAAAGCCCCCAAACCACTAAAAATGTTTTTTAAAACATAAAATTGTTTTTTTTTTTTTTTACCAACACAAGACGAAAACATAGCCCAAAACAAGACCAAAGCAACTTACAACAAGTAAAATGAAAGATCTTTGCTATGTCTTGAAAAAGTTTTAAATAGTAGCATCTTGTATTCATATTAGAGTAAAACATGAGAAGATTTAAAAAAAAAAAATTTTTAAATCTGACCGATCGACAGACCCTGAGAGGTTTTTACTCTGTCTGTTACGCAAAACAAACACATTTTTATACCTACGGATGATGAGGGGAAAATTATCTTCTACATTGTAAACCAATGCATACATAGTGGTAGCTATGGTGCAAGTGACTACCACTGTTTATTCAGAAGAATATAATGGCGTCTTTGTAATTGAAAACTAATCTTAAGGCACACCCAGTGTGAAAAAGACCTTTGTGACTCTATAACCAAAGGTACAGTTTACAAACAACCCAGTGGAGGTTTAGGAAAAAGGGCCCTGTCAGCAGCTTAAGGTGGACCCTTTAGCGTCAAGAAGTAACCCACTTTAGTGCGACTGAGGTGTGTCCGAGGGGGGGGGCCCTGAGAAACATATTTTAGGGGGGCCTTGTCAGCAACTGCTGACAATGGACTCTTTTAATCCGCCACTTGCACAGACTATAAAGAGTAATTAATGACGGCCATCTTGGAAATCGGGCATCACTGTTTGTAGTGGCACTCCAAATTGAAATGCTCAAATAAAGAACACTTGGGTTCACTTTATCGAGTGTATGATAAAAATACGTTATACATAGGTATTTAATGCAAGTATTTAAAAGAGCTGTTAATGGCAGGCCTTTGGAAAATGTCCGTCATTACTGCCATGAGATAAACCTGCAATGGCCATTTGTTTGAAAGTCTTTTTAAAACATCCAATGTGCATCAAATGCATGCTTGAATGCCTTAAAAGCACCATAGTTATCAATTCAATCTCGAATCGAGCGGATATAAATAGCAAGTAATGGCAGCCATTTTGCATAAATGGCCGCCATTTTAATCAGAGGGCAAATCTGAGAGGCCTTACTATGCTAAAAACCCTCTTTGAATGCCATAGTTGTGCCAAATTTCATGCTTTTATCACAAGTGCACAATTCCCCCAAAATATTGCACATATCTACTCTACTATACTAGCTACGTATGATAATAATACAAGTCATAATGAATGTCGATGTAAATTGGCCAAAGTAATGTACGTGTACCAGTCGGGATGCATGATTGACCGATATCGCTGTACATTCACCATCGAATATAGATGATGTGACTCGAATTCAGGTCTCAAAGATCCATTTTCTTAATGTTTACATCAAAAACATTCGTGAAAAAACAATGAAACTATATAAACAGGGACAGATGGCATTTTAGAATGGTTGGCACTTTGGGCTTTTGAGGCCCAAAACAGTGTCCAAAAGCTTCCAAAATATTGAGAGCCACGTGGCACATGTTACACCAGTTATGATTTATGATCCCAGACATCTAAAACTCCTTATTTCTCGAGTATACCAGCTACCTTGCCGTGTCCTAATTTTGATCGATCGCTCCTTTCCGTTTAACGCCGAACCATTATAATGTTGGATATGTCCAGTAAATTGACAAACACGCTGTCGGAAGACGACCGTACCATAGCAGTTGCGAGAAGTAGCCGTCTAGATGTTCTTCTACTTAAATATTTAACCAAGAAAACGAAAATACGCCGAAAGAAAGATAATAGTACAAATTAACAAATTCGGGAGGACTCGAAGTGGAGTGTTCAGAGCACTGAACCTCTCCGAAATGGAGGAGCGCTTAATTGAGACATGATTGCAAGTCGGCAAAGGTTTCGATGAGGAGGTAATTTAAAGGTGAGGGGCGCTAAACGGGTCAAAAACGGTAGTAAATATTTTCTACTCAGGTTCAGCCTATTAAATCGTAATATAGTGTAATTCGTGAAAAATTTGGTCATCTGTCTAATAGGATAACAGAAAAAAATCGGCATCTGTGGCATTGTTATTCCAATCGTCTCATCTACGTCTCATGTTTATTCCCTGGTTGTTGAAGGGCACTGTTGGAATGTGTAGAGATCAGTGTGCACAGGGTCACCATCTTAGTCCCACATGTTCGCCCGACCGGTTAATCGTGTTATTTCGAGATGCAGATGCTCCATTTCTTAAATATCCTTATCGTCAATGTTCAGCTTTGTGATTGATTAGAAATTATTCCATAACACAGACTCCCAATACGACGATCTGCATGTCCGACTAGAAAACAACCAAAGAATTAGAACTTTGCTTCTGGCTCTGGTGATCCCAAATATTTTACAAACAAAACATGTGTTGTTACGGAGAGGGGAAGCTAATGAATAGTTAGAGTACAAGCACGGGTATTTACGATGTTTTATGCAAATGACCCACCGGAGTACGGCGGGTTCCCCTGGGGGAGGCCCCATTTAGCCGGACGACCCGAGTTAAAAGTAAAATGAGTTGGGGAATCACTAATGGGGGCCACGATAAACTTTCACGGCTATGTTTGTATGGATTCTTGATGTCATAAATAGATTGGCAGTCAGGTCAATAAATGCATCATTATAATATTTCTAATAATAATCCTATGTTTTCCCTATAAACAAAAATTATTAAAAACACATTTGATTTCATGAGTTACTTTTTAAGTTTTAATCAACCACGTGAGAGGAGACAATTGTCTCCATTTGGAACATACCACTAGAAGAGAAGGGAGATAGGCCACGTGTATCGGTCTGGATCTCGTGAGGCCAAGGATTCATAAGGTCACGAAAACTCAGGGGTGGGTGTTTTAGAAAAAAAAGCCTTAGGCCGGGGCTAGATCAACTTTGTTGGGTAGTGGGATCAAAGGTCATCGGGGATCATTCAAGGTCAAAGCGGAGTATCAATGGGTAACTATTGGTTTGTCGGAGACCGAGGGTCGGCACGTTCCATAAAATTGGTAGGTGGGTGCCGCTTGGCCGTCCGAAGACCAAATTTGTATTGGTCTGTTGGAGCAAAGGTCATAGGGGTCATTCAAGGGGTCAAAGGAGGTCAAATGGCGGTAAACATTGGGTATGGACATGAAACTTGGCTGGTGGGGTTGAAGTGTTGATGCCTTGAAAATTTTTAAAAGGTCACCACAAGGTCATTAGGGGTCATTCAAGGTCAAAGGAGGATAAACTTTGGTGTCTCGGAGACCGAGAGTCACACGATCCTGAAACTTGGCGGGTGGGGCCCCTCTTTTGACCGTACGGAAGAATGAGTTTGTATTGGTTTGTGGATCAAAGGTCATAGGGTCATTCAAGTCAAAGAAGGTCAAATGAGTGTAAACGTGGTGTATGGACATGAAATTGGAGGGTGGGGTCGATTGGTGATGCCCAAAAATGTTAAAGGTCATGACAAAATATCTATATATTAAGACCGGTGGTCCGTCTGTCTATCTGTCTGTGGTCTGACCGCGTCTATTTCTCGGAGGCCGAGGGAATGAGGGCAACTTGGTGGGGGGTGAAACTGGGTGCACCTGACGAAAGAAGACCGAGTTTGTAGTGGTTAGTGGAGCAAAGAGCGTCATCAGGGGTCATTTGAGGGTAAACAAGGTCAAATGGAACCGCGTCTATTTTATCGACGAGGTTGAAACTTGGCGGGTGGGTGCCCTTTGACCGTCCGAATACTGGAGATGGTGTGGTTAGTGGATACTGGAAATTGGATGAAACTTGGAGGGTTGGGTCGGTTTTGGATGCCAAAAATTTGAAGGTCAGGACAAGGTCATTTAGGGGTCATTCAAGGTCAAATGAGGTAAATTGTTTGTTGTCGGAGACCGAGGGCGCACGTTCCTGAAACTTGGTGTGGGGGTGCCATGGGACCGTCGAAGACCATGGTTGTATTAGTTTGTGGATCAAAGGTCATAGGGGGTCATTTAAGTTCAAATAAGGTCACATGGGTAAACATTGGTGTAGTGACATGAAACTTGGGAGAATGGGGTTGTTATTCAGTGCCGAAAAATTTTTAAGGTCAAGACAAGGTCATTAGGGGTCATTCAAGGTCAAATGACGGTTAAACGTTGTTTCTCGGAGATAAAGGGGCATGGTCCTGAAAACTTGGTGGGTGGGGTGCCCTTGACGTCCGAAGAACGAGGTTGTATTGGTTCGTGGATCAAAGGTCATTAAAGGTCAAATGAGGTCCATAGGATAAATTGGTGTAATGGACATGAAAATTACGAGAGTGGGGTCGAATTTTGACACTGCCAAAAATCTTAAAGGGCACAATAAGGTCATCAGGGTCATTCAAGGTTGAAAATTGGTGGGCAGGGTAGTCGATATTGTGATGCAAATTTGTAAGGTCACGACAAGGTCATCAGGGGTCATTCAAGATCAAATGGGGTAAGGTAAACATTGGTGTATGGACTTGAACCTTGGAAGGTGAGGGTCGATTGTTGATGCCGAATATTGTAAAGGTCACAAACAAGGTCATTCAGGGGGTCATTCAGGTCAAATGGGTAAACATTGATGTAGGACATGAAACAGACAAAACTTGGTAGGCAGGGTTGATGTTGCTGCCGAAAATGTCTAAAGGTACAACAAGGTCATCAGGGGTATTCAAGTAAAAGGAGGTCAAATGGGTAAAACTTGAGGTATGGACATGAAACTTTGAGGATGGGGTCGATTGTTAATGCGAAAATTTACAAGGCCACAACAAAGTCATTAGGGGTCATCAAGGTACAAAGGAAAAAAACTCAAGGGATGACTCCAAAACTTTAATACAACTATGCATTCCTAACCATCCCAATTGATGGTAGACTGCATAATTGATTGCATCCGTTTTTAGATCAGAAGCAACTAATTGCTGCATGCATGTGCATTCTGCATGACACAAGAGCTGACCCCTTAAAACATTGTTCCACTTGGCACAATTGACTATGCCCAGGGTGTGACGTCATCACAGGGTAATAGTTCCTTTTTATAGCAAAATTTTCCCTGACTATACTTTGTCTCATCTAAGTTGAAGGTGAACGTAATTATGCGTCTTTGCATTCCCACTAGGTCTCGATAGTGCCGCCTTTATTCGTGTGCATATCATGAATTGATTCCAAGCATAGCGCCCGCGATTCATGGGTGCGCAACATAAAAGTCGCAGGGACGTCACCTCAACTTAAGATGAAACAAACTATAATACTATGAAACATAAGGGAAATAGTAGGAATATTTTATGTCATGTTATGTAGTAGCACCAATCAATGATTGGAAATATTTTTATGCATTTAATATAATATTAATTATACATTTCAAGCTGGCTTAAATGAAAGCATAGCATACATGATGCATAGTGTATAGATGTTTAGCTCATTAAATTGAATTGTGGAAAACCGCTAATAGCTATTTTCATCGCTATTGAAAGAAATTGTGTCAATAAATGCAGTTCTCATCTTACCTTTTCTTTAATCATAATGCCAATGGTTGCTTTAACTATTTGTTGCATATTTCTCTTTTCTTTCTCCGGTTACATAAGATTCACCTTTAAAGTGCAACGCCTATCCAACTTTGGACACCACCCATAGCACTGAAGACAAGAAAGAGTCGGATGTCACAGAGGGACCTCCTGACAATGATTACGAGGATTTCATCAATGATGTCAGCATCATGAATGATTATGGCTATGCCACAGACGATAACGATGGGACGCTAAAAAGTGCCCAGGATGCTACGGTTCCCGATGGAGGTTCGCCAGTATTGGCCGGCCACCGACGGCGACTGTACTCCAGTCTGGATTATTCCACTCTGAGACAAGTCAGTGCCATATGATAGGGAGGATAGGTTGAACCAAATCAAGGCACTAATAATAAGAGAATCAATGCAGCCAAAAGTGCAATGACAAAAAGTCGTTCTAAATCAACAGTTTTACACACAGCAGGGGTTAGCGGCACGCCTACGACAAGTTCGTACTGATAAAAACTTCTGCTGATAGCCTATAGAGTCAGATTACTATTAGTATATCTCCCTAGTTGGTGGCCTCCCTGTTGGACGAAACTGACAGTAGTGCATAGCGCCATCAGTTTACCACCACCTGAAACGCCTCCTTTTGATGATATGTCAGACACGCTTGTCCAAGCAAGCCAAGTAAGTGATGAGTGGAACCAAGGTGACTCGGTACATTTCATTGTGTTACATTGTACCTAGCTATAAGTGGTACTCTCTTCGAGCTCAATTTCGATGGTGACGTCCTTGCACATATTTAGGAATTTCATCCAGAAACTGCACACACTGACCTCGGAATGCACCATTTATGCAACGCAAATAAGGCGGCAACACGACCGCAATTGCTACGCGACTGCGAAATCCCTATACTTCAATGACGTCACCCATGAACTTCAGACTAACAGAGTAGTATATTTTTGAGAATTTGTTATCTTACGTCAGTGTGGTAAATCCCAACATTTGCGCAGTAATTCCCTTTGGAAATTAGTCTAAATAGTTTAGAGCATTCAAAGGCACTACTCACTTAAAGCAATTTTTTTCAAGAGCGCCCCCAATGTTCCAAAGATTTGAGATTTTTGCATAGTTTTGCATTGGTAACTGGCTCGTAAACGATAACCTGTGAATGGTTAAGCTCAAAATATCTATGTGTTGCAAACGATGAAATTGTGTAATTAGAATACTTAACCCTAACACCTCACCGGGGTTTCCCCGAATATCGTACGAGAATCAATGCGACTCATTTTTGGTGTCCGCCTTAACGAATGTTCCTGAGCCATACTAGTCCAAATTTGTGTGTCCGTATGTCCGTCCGTATCCGTCCCGTAGTACTCGGGTAACCTTTTTAAAAATGCTCTGCCGGCTAACCGCTATCCCCGCTTTACTTCAAACTTGATAGGATGATATGAGTGAGAATACCGCACGTATTTTGTGTAGGTTTTGGCTGCATTATTTGCATTCATGAATATTTAATTAGCTTATTTGCATATTTTTTCAGCATTTCGGTTACTTTTTAAAAAGCTCTGCAGGCTAACGCTATCCCCGATCCATCACTTCAAAACTTGATAGGAATGATAGATTAGTTGCCGCATATTATGTGTAAGTTTTTTGGTGCATTATTTGCATAGTCATGAATATTGCTTATTTGCATATTTTTCAGACATTTCGGTTAACCTTTTTGAATGCTCTGCTGGCTAAGTACTATGCCCGATTTACTTAACACTTGGTAGGGTGATAGATAGGTGCCAAATATTATGTGTAGCTTTTGGCTGGATTATTTGCATATTCATGAATATTAAACTTAGCTTTTTGCATATTTTTCAGACTTTTCGGTTAACCTTTTTTGAACTGTTCTGCTGCTTAAATGCTAAATCCCTGATTTACTTAAACCTTGGTAGGGTGATAGAGGTGAGTGTGCCGCAATATCATGCGTAGCTTTTGGCTGGATTATTTGCAATTTTTCATGATATTAATTAGCTTATTTTTGGCGGGTCAAATGATATCCTTTTCCCCGCAAGATGTGTGCAAGTTAAATCTGGATTTTTCCGTAAGGCGTATAATGAGGGTAAACTTGGTGGAAGGAAGCGGGTAAGAGTTCTTGACCTGATTGGATGTTGGCATATTTCATACAAATTACAATATGCAAAGAGGCTGATTATAGCAAAATCAGCATAAATCGCTATATTTTTTGAAACAGTTCCGAATATGCAATCCTTCACTGCACGAAAACCCATTATGGTGGCCATCTTCTTTGCCTTTTGAAACTTCCTGATACATGCGGCTTAGGTATGGAAATGAGCTATTAAATAATCTTATTGGCTTAATTCGCGCTAAAAGGGACATCGATCCGCGAAATTCCTTTGCACATGCAAAAACACTATACCATACACTCTTGTGAATCATTTGAGGGGGAAGGTGGGGTGTTGGGGAGGGGAAGAGGGTGGGGTGTTGGGGAGGGGGGAAGGGTGGGGTGTTTTGGGAGGGGTAAGGGTGGGGTGTTGGGGAATGTGTACGGGTTGGGTGTTTGGGTAGGGGGTAATGTTGGGTGTTTTGGTTCATGTTTATTGTGAGTTGGTTGAGAGATTTGCAGGTTATGTTTTTCTTTGTCCAGTTTGTTTCGTATTCAGGTATTGTTTTCTTTTTGTGATTGTTTTTTAGGTGCTCTTGAGGTTCGTGTGGTTTGCATCTGGGTGGGGTCGGTGTGTGTGTGTGGTGTATAGGGTGCGTTGAGGTAGGGGTGCGTTGAGGTCGGGTGCCAATTGGGAAAGGCGGGGTGCGTCGGCGAGGGGCGGGTGACATCATGACCTGGTGACCTTGTGGTTACCTTTGTGCTTTGTGTGAGTGACTTGGTGCATTCTTGTGACCTTGGTACTTCATGTGACCTTTGTGATCCCATGTGACCTTGGTTACCTCATGTGACCTGCTGACCTCATATGACCTTGATGACCTCATTTGACGCTTGTGTGACCTCGTGACCTTTGTGCCTGTGTTGACCTTAGTGACTTTGACCTTTGTGACTTCATGTGACCTTGGTGACTTCATGTGACCTTGGTGACCTCAATGTCACCTTGGTGACTCATGTCTCCTTTGGCCCATTCACAAATCTGTGTGCCGGGTAAGGTGGGGGGTGGGGTTCAAGGAGGGGGAGGTGCGTCTGAGGGCAGGGTGCTCGGGGGCAGGGTGCTTGGGGGAAGGGTGGGCAGGGCAGGGTGGGGTGACTCCATGTTACTCTTGGTGACCTCATGTGACTTTGTGACCCATGTTCCCTTTGTAACCCTTCTCCTCCCAGTGCATGTCCTTCTCTCTCTAATCATCTTTTGCCACTCATCATAAAGCAAGTGGATCGCGCAACCAGGCACACTTGTGGTCCGAGACCTCCTTGTTTAAATTTTGACTTACGAGAATCAATGAGAAACAACTTTTTTTGCATTTCATTGCAGCTCGGACGTTTTCCCGGCACCATAGTAATTGGCGTAAAGTCGTTAAACGGCCGAGAAAGCAATGAGAACCAAGAACCAGGATAATCATTCTCCCTGCGGGGAAACGGTCCCAGATGCAATGAGAGTCATTTTTCGTGTACGCAAATAGTGTATCAAGTCCGAGAAGCACTGAGAATCAATTGCCGACCGGGGTTTTGACGGGTCTGACTGTCATTGCTTCAGGACGGTTAGGGTTTAAAAGTGCGTAAAGTCTTTAGCGAGCCGGAACATGAGAATCATTCACCTTCTGCAGGGAAACGGTCCTAGATTCAATGAAATCATTCATCTCCCCGGGGAAACGGTCCGCGATGCAATGAGAATCATTACGCGCCTGCGGGGAATGGTCCGAGGTGCAACGAGAGTCATTTTCGCAAAGCAATCGTTTTGTTAAAGTCTGAGATGCAATGATAATTGCATGCATCTCATTGATTCTCTTGCGGGTTAGGGTTAATATCGGAGATCTCCGATAATAATTCACTGGATGCTGGAAACGGCCTTCCATTATGAAATAGCCGGGAAATAGCGTCATGTGCTTGTCTACGCTCATCCATTAATTGTTTCATTGGTTCAGGAAAGTCAAGTTAGAGGTCATTTTCTTGAGGTGGCACTATTTTATAATGGATGTACAGAATTTTGACGTTTCCAGCTTTGCTGTTAAATTACAATCTGCGATCTCGATATAATTTACAAAATCGCTTCTTTTATGACAAATACGCACTTTGGAGTATTTGCAGGTATAGTTTACTAGGCAATTACCAACACAACTGTGCAAAAATCTCAAATTTTGAAAATTGGGGGTGCTTTCAAAAATTGAGCTATTATTGCTTTAAATTTGAATCAAATTTCTGATAGGAATTGACACTGTTGGTAAATCTTGTAATTTTTTTTCAGTTTTTCAACTGAATACACACAAATTTAGATTGATAATTTATAAATTTGTGTCTGATATTTGATGGATGTATGCTAAATTATCAGAAAAAAATACATACTGCATGCCTATAATATAATTTATAAATTTGTGTCCAATACTTAAAGGTGGGTGACCCAATCTACAACCTTCCCCCACACTTTACTCCCTCTAAATTGAGATTTTGGTATCGGAAGAAATTTTTCTCATTTCTCAATTTAAGGCCCAGAAAATGTTTCCATTTGATGTTATGAACAAAAATGTCTCCAAATGTGGTCGACCACATTAAATCATCACACTCTGTCCTATGGGCCTATTTGATACACAATTAGCTTCTACAATCCAAACGGCTGGGCTGATTTAACTCAAAATTTGTTTTAAGTTGTTTTGAGTGATATGCTTCCATGTGAGGGAGAAAATTTCATAAGAAAATTCAGCCCATGATCGGGTCACCCGCCTTTAACAACTTTGATTGCTTTCATTTAGAGTATGCTAGTATGCATGGGACCTGACTTTTTTATGGTACTATATAGTCAGACTATAAATTAAAATAGCTTTCAGCAAAATATACAAGAATATCATATTAATTTCCTTGAGAAAATATCAGACCTATCTTCAACTCACCTGATGTTTTCATAGCTTTTGTGTAAATCCCTAAAGCTATCACTATTTAAAGGCCATGCTTCACTTATAATCATTTTGTATCACGTGAATGTACAATGGCATACCTGCCAACCTAATAGCGAACCCAATAGCTTATTCAGAAAAATGAACCTTTTTAGATATTCGGAATAAAGAACCATTTTGAAATTTGGAATTGGGAACCCTTTTTTAATATTCGGAATAGCAATCCCTATTTTCGGAACAACAAACCTTTTTAAGGATTTGGAAATGCGAATGCTAAAAATGTGTGCTCTGAAAATCGAACCTTTGGAATAATGAACCTTCGGAATATCAAGAGCACCATATCTTCAGAAACACTAACACCCAGTAACTTCACGGGACTTTACCCTTGTGTACTTCACTAGAGTCCTTAAAGTGGGTCACAAATAAACACCACCCAAAGGGCTTTTGTGATTAGGTGTTCACGACACATGCATTCTGATATCTGAATTCCCAATGTTGGCAGGTATGCAATGGGAACGGCGAAACGAATACCTGCAAAACAAATGAAGCTGCATATACATGCGTGTACTTGGAAAAAAGATGACCAGTTAGAGATTAACCTCCTGGGGGGCTACTAACTTTCTTACAGTATCTCTGATTGGCATATTACATGATATAACATGATAAATCTCTGAGTGACCAATTAAAATAGACTATTTATATATCTGTATAAACTCAAAATTTAACTCAAATTTTGTAATCAGATGTTTTTAGTGATATACTTCCATGTGCATCATATGAAAAAAAAATGGACCATGATCAGGTCATCCACTAGCCTTTCATAAAGGTGGTGCGCTTTATTTCTTATTTCCTACAGTCCTTGTACACGATGTGGTATAGCGCCCTCTCACGGCAAGTCTCTTGCGCATCGCCTTTCCGCATTTTGTGTGTTTTGTTTTTCTTTATTTTTCGGAATAAATCTTCCGTAACTTTCCTGGGAACTGATTGGGCAATATGGACTAAGGTGCCGTATGAATGCATTGTGGTCAAACAAATGTGATACTATCATCTGGTGGCATTGTTTTGTGTTGCTGTCGGGTATTTTTCTTGTGGTTAAAGAAAGGGTTCAGTTGAAAGATAATCTTTGGCATGAGCAATCAATTAGTAGGTACAATCCCCCATATGATGACCACATAATACTTTGACACATTATGCTTGCACAGAACTATCCCTATTTGCGCAAAGATGCCTTGCTCCGCTCAGCCGAAGGCTTCACCTTCGACACGCGCCTCCGGCGATACTGATTGAAGCGTCTTTGACAAAGACTAGTCATCCACCTTTAATTGTCCCAGAAATTTTATACACTGTCTAATCTGAAGTATAAAGTGACGATGTGTAAAGTGACGATGTGTACATTACCCATTGAGCACAAAGTCGGTACAATTTATACACCTTCGTACTTTAGGCCAGATGGAGCATAGGCTCAGTTCCATACTTGCACACTGAAGTGAAAATTGTTCCTTCAGACTAAGGGTATTAGTTTTGAGTAGCTATGTGCCCAATATAAAATTATCACCACAGACATACCCTGATGCTACTCTCTCTTTTTTGTTTTGTATTGTCTTACTACAGGAGCCCTCATGGAATGAAGTATTCACATTTGATTTAAAAGACAGTGACAAGTACCTTAATGTATGTGTGTGGCATAGGGTGCAAACCCAGACTGGAGAGAAGGATATACTCTTAGGTTACTCTTGTGTGCCCTTAGTAGATGTAGCATTACAGTGCTTAACAACACTATCCGGGGAACATCTAGAACTTTTCAAGTTACACCCGCCTGAGCAAAGGGCTGGAGCATCGTGAGTATTCAATTAAGATGCAGCTTATTAATGAGAGAGATTGTTAAAGTGCATTTTGAGGTGACAGATGGATGTTTCAATATTATTAGTTGCAACCAGGTGAAGGAGTACACAGCCAGATTCTTAACAGTAGAACCCACTACAAGATTACATGCTTGAACTATGCAGAACCTACAGCTAAGGACTTGTGATGTACACTAGTTACTGGGTACACAGTACTATGTTTTCTTAGCATGTAGTGACATCAGCGCGAGATTTGATGGTCGCACCAGTAAACTGCGCGCGCCGGCTTAAAGTGTCTGCGTTTTTACATGCGTGCACAGAGACGGCATATCTTGACGTGTGCGTAAAAGCTGCATCAAGGTTATGACATCACTGCACGGAGATAGAGAAATGGACTATGGTGCACATGGAAGGTACTTCAAAAGTACTTTCATGTAAATGAGCAACAGCATCAATAGTAGTATACTTGTATTTTAGTAGGGCGGTGGGCTATGTGTGATTGTCTATCCTGGTACCGGTCGTAATTTTTTTTTGACTAGGTACCCAGTTACTCCCAAATCACACACAATTGTTGTCATTGATTGACTTAAAAAACTTTTTACCAGGCTCCATTTACTTTTAAGGTATTTCACCCCATCTTCGTAACTCAATTTGTCATTATTCAGTGGACTAACAAATGAAATATGTCCAGTTCTGGGAATGTCAATGCCAAATCTTTTATGGTCCAGATGTTGTGTTGTTGGGTTTTTTTTTTCACATTTTGGCAAAGATTTTTTATGTTTTGCCAGCCTGTGTGCCAAGGCATGTGTTCAGTATCTTTTTCTTGTTTTACCTGTTTCTTCAATGTACCACACCTTGGTCACAAGAATTAACAAATGGAATAAATAGCTCCAACCTGCAGTTTGGGAATGAAGTCTGTAGGGTGCAATAGCTGTTGTCAAAGAGTATTGGTCTTCTAAAGTTGATGCAAAGGTTCCTTTTCCTCAAGTACCTTGCATGTTCCATCAGAAGCCTCTAGCACATGTGGCAAGTTAGTGGAAGTATTTTGGGAAATAAGTTACCAACACACCTTCAAAGCCTCTTTGATAGTAGTTTTCTCTTGCTTCTCATCCACAACATTCTAGGGATATTTGTCAGCTATCTAAAACAGTGACCGAAGCACTGAGTTAAAGCTGATTTTGGTGTGTATGGAAATTGCAGAATTAGTAGAATACCTAATTATAATCCCACTTTATATTTTGGCTGCTCAAATGACACTGTGTTACAAAATATGTTCATCCAATTGAAAAAAATCAATAGGGTGAAACATTGTTTTAGATGGCATTTTGTTATGGCTAAATATTTTTCATAAGTCAAAATGGTATGTAGACTTGATAGGTATTTGATATGATTTATATTTCAATAAAGCACAATTTCTTCAAGATAGAAGGGACTATCTCATTAATGAGAGAGGTGTTTGGCAATCTCATTATTTTTAAGGAATCCTCCATAGTTGTTTTGATACAATGCTGGAAAGTTTTTACTTAAGCGCTTTGATGTCTCTGGATATTTTCTTTTTCTTTTGAGGTTGACATTTTTGTATCATAGAATTGTCACTGATGAACACTAAAGAATTTTATGTCATACCTTGCAGTCGACACTCCGGTCACTCCCACCTCTTTCGCCACTCTGGTTTTGAGAGTCGTCTCTGCCACGGTGACCTATCCTTATTCTTCCAACACACCCCTTCGGGGGAACGCCGACTAAGCAAGGATGAAATCGCTGCCCAAGAAAGTGTGCTTAATGACATGAAGGCTAAACAAAAGGCAGCTGAGGAGAGGAGAAAAACACAGAGAAGGACAAATAGACCTGATGAACTCAAGTAAGTCAAGTTATATTTTGAAGATACTTTATGCCTTCCTATAAATTCAGGTTTTATCTAGGGAGAGGATTGCCAGATTCCCCCTCTGATCCAAGTCTGTGTTTGTGGAAAAGAATTTGTTCCCCATTCGTGATTGAACCCTGTATGATGTGTGTTTTTTAAATATATCTTTTTATAGACTTCTAGACAAAATAGGTAGTGCTTCAGATAACCTTTGTTTTATGCTTAAGATATTAAAAATCCAATAAAATTTGATTCTAGGATAATTTTGGCCTTGCCCTAATCGGTTGGATTGTTCCTCTAGACAATGAAAGAATGTGTTTCATTGATTTTTGGCAAAAACTTCAAAACTGTTGTTGACATTGGAGAGTGCTATAACACAATAGGTTTGGCCATACTTACATGAAGTACTTGTGCAAAGATTCACACCTGTACATTACACAAACCATAGGGTGAAAAACCTGACTCTTCCAATTCTGGTTGTATCTAATAACAACAAGGCAATCAAGAAAGATAAATAACAATGACATCTGTAGTACACTTCATTGTAACTGTTGTACCGTTTCACCATTACAACTGTTAATTAGAGCAGCTGACACCAGAAAAACCCAAAACAACCTTCAAAATGATAATGTAAGCCAAGAGTCTCAATGTATTTGCTAGGGGAGAACGAAACACATTCTAAAACGCAATGCTTGAAAGCCAAATACACTTCCGTTTCTTTTTTTTTTTCTCCTTATTTTTCTAGAGATAACCCAGGGGCAAATACCACATGATTGAAAGGTTGGATTTCTTAATCTTGGGAAAATCTGCATTGTGCATAAATTTGTATCAATAAGTACTTGCCTGCATCTTTACAAATTACTACTTTGTTTATGGATATGGATCAAAACAGTCAATTTGTTTTGATCTATATTCACTGTTCTGTCTCTACTGACCTGACTAGAAATACTATTCAAACACAATGCCTCTTCTGTGGAATAACATTCCACAAGTTGTTCTTCTGGACATTAATTTAAACAAACTGACTATAACTGAATATCTACTTCCCATTATCATGGTTATCTCCTTTTTGCTCATTTAAAACCTTATTATAGTAATAATGTTAAATCAATAATCATTTTTCATTATATGATGCAAAATTATATTTTGGTGCCACTATCGCCAACCCAATCGGAATGTTGTCTGTCCCCTTGCAATGTCTTTTTCCGTCTCATCTGAAACCTTTGTCCTGTTTTGTCTTTGTCTTATTGACTTGCCTGATGCTTCCATAGTGCATTGACTGATTTTTAAATTTGATATAATTCATAAGTTTCTACCTGTATCCTAACCATATTGCTAAATGGATTCCATATTGTTATTTTTGCTAACTTTTGTTTTACAACCTCTTTGTTGTTTTTGTTATCTTTTGTAGTTGTACTAACTTCCTGGCCGATTATCGTTTGTCGGCACTCAGTTTTCAGTACAGAACCAAGTGTTGATTTTGTACAAAGGAAGGTAGGTATTGAATATATACACAGTAAGTTACGATTTGTTGTGTATTAGGCTTTTAATATCTTAAGGCTCTTGAAATGTGGCAAGAAACGAAAGATTTTTGTGTGAATGGTAAAGTATGTACTTCTTGTAGATGATTAGTTTTCTTTATGATCATATTAGTTTTTCCAATGTGGAAATGAGTGCAACCGGTACATTTGAGATCACAGATGGATAATGGCCATTTAATGGGTTCAGTGAGGAAAGGTTATCCAATACTCATGATGATATCTCCCCTTACACTTCATTCCCTCCCTCTTTCCCTCACAGCCTGTTTTGACCCAATGCAAATCATCTCTTTTATTTTGAGAACAATTTTAAGTCAGTGGTGACACAATTCCTGTTCTGACACTGATTAAGTTGGGGCCTGCAAGCGCTATTACCAACCTCTGCAATAATCAGAAAAATCCATTGCGGAATCTTGACATATATAGGCTTACAAAGGTCACATTTATATGTTATAAAGCTCCCTCTATTATGCCCCATTCCCTTTCTCCGTATAAAAAAGAACATGTAAACTATATTTTGATGAAAATCTTATTTGCCCGCAATGAAATTTCGTAAAATTTACACAGGATAAAGTTAGTGTAATAAATGATCAACTTATTGTCATTAATATATATTTTTCTCGTGTTAGATTAATCTATTGTTTTCCCAGCGTGCATTATTTTCACGAATGCACACTGGGCTCTTGTCAACTAATGCATGGGTCACTCAGATAATGCACGGGTACCAGATAATGATCGCGGGTCCCACGTCACAACTTATATCTAGTAGCACTAAATAAACCGTCAATCCCTCATATCGATTAGCGCTCAATATCAATAACAACATGTCTGCGATCTATCTACCCCTCTATACGAACTTAGTATCTACAAGCTAATGGTTCAGTCCTGACTTAATTATTGTGTTGAAAAAAATTGGTTTCTCGTATAAAGTATTATTTTGAATTCACATGCACACCATTTCAAAGAAATGTGATTTTTGGGACTGTTCTTCCGAAATGCTACATCTTAATAACGATAACAAGCTTTTTTGTACTCTCAAAGGACGGTACGTTTGACATTTAAATTTGATCTTCTTTAATATACAATTCTTCCATGTTTATAAATTTGTCATTTTCAAAGCGTTCAGAAAGTTTAGATAGCTGCTAACTTAGAGTGACGTCATCGCGAGAATTTGTTGGGTCGCACCAGTAAACCGTACGCTGGCTTAAAGCGACGGCGTTTTAACACTCGCGCACAAAGATGGCCATATCCTGACGCGTGCGTAAAAAAGTTGCGTCAATGTTATGACATCACTTCACTGCACGGAGTGTGAGAATGGACTAATCATGTTGCTATTTAATAGTAGGCCCATAAGAAATTAAGTATACGTCAGAAACCCCAAATTCAACATAAAATCTTTTCCAATGCCAGAACCAGTCAGTTTTGTCCATGCATGTCTGCGTTGGTCTTTTACAATCAATACAATTGGCATTGGAATTGGTAGAAGAAAATCATATCATTTATATGCAAATCGTCACTGATGGGTTTGTTTGAAAAAAGTAGGGTCGTGGCGAAAAGTGGTATCTTCTTTCAATTCATCATTGACGCTTTCATCACTAAGGGGTTTGTTTTGAAATTGCCAGGAAGGTGCGAAAGATTAGCCACTCTAAGTGTCTTAGAGAGTCTGATTTTCTCGCACTTCCAGATCACTTTCAAAACAAACTAATCAACAATGAAAGCGTGAGTCAATGTCTTTTTGATACTATTTATATAGAGTATAACTTTGGACTGTTGGAGTGTAGCAGGTGTTTTTAATTTATTAAAACTACCACCTCAAAATTTTGATAAATTAGTTAATTATTAATGTTAATGTAATTGATTTGATCTATTTGTTTTTCTCAAGTAATATGACGGATAATGACCACGCCTCATGCATTCGACAGGATAATTGCACTTGAATGACCGTATGGGTCATTGCAGGGCAGCCCTCGACCCTTCGGGTCTCGGGCTGCCTGCCTGACCCATACGGTCGCGGCGTGCGATTATCCTGTCGAATGCACTAGCTAGGTCCTTATCCTTATCAGCATTCTACACAGCCTGCAAACCAAACAAAATTGGCAGTAGCTATGAATCCAGAAGGCCTGATTTGAAAAACTGGGGAATTGTCCCTTAAAAATCTGTCATAGTGCCACGGTCTCGGGCTGCCTGCACTGACCCATCGGTCGCGTGCGATTATCCCGTCAAATGCACTACTAGGTCTCTTAATCCTTACACATTACAAAGCCTGCCAAACAAACAAAATTGGCATTAGCTCATGAATCCAAATGCCTGATTTGAAAAACGGGGATTGTTCCATTAAAAATCTGTCTAGTGCACCATCGGTGTTAACGTTGCCTGATTTATGCTGGATGAGTAACTAAGGCCAGTTTGTTGTTGTTGTGCTTGTGATGATTTGTGTTATAAATATGTCTGCAGATTCAATTAACGATTAAAAAGTGACCTGTCCAAATTGGTTCTGCTTTCTGTAGACACTGGTACCGGATTTACCCTACCTTGCTCTCTCTCAATGTCATATTAAGATATTAAGACCTCTTATACTTAATTGTACTAACATTTACTATTTTCTGTCAAATTTTGTTTCCAGAATCTGGACCAAGTATGCCTCTTCATTGTCAGATTTGAATTGAATCTTCCATAAGAAATGCTCAGAGAAAACTCAGGCGGCAGATACCTATGCATAGGTGAGATCACAATTTGCCTCATAGTTTTCACCAAGTAAAGAACGTGCTCTCTTCTCCCCCCTCCCCCGTAAAGACTGAAACTGAACAAATTTCCTCTAAAAGAGATGAAGACAAGCACTTAAAGTATCATTTTAACATGCCGTATCTGGTTTAATGTTATGCTAATTCTGCACTTCCCACAGGACATTCAATCACCATTCAGTTTATTGAATAAACTCAAAGTTTGACCTATTTATTCAACATTTTATTTTGAAATATAAACTAGTCATATGTAATAACAGAGTTAAGAATTGACAGAATTGCCTGCCCTAATATTACAATTGCAAATGCACTTGAATCACTAAACAGTGTGATGCTTTTAAGCAGGGTATTATGCAACTCTAAAGGTCTGCTCATACCTCGCTGTAGGGGCGGATTGGGGGGGGGGGGCACACCTGGTGCCCCCCCCCTCATATTTTTTGCAGAGCACAAAATCTTTAAAAAAAATAACTTTTTGCCACACGGGGAGCCCTAGATCTCCAAGAATGATGGTACAGGGCGTAAGAATGATTTTTTGTGGTGGCCCAAGCCGACGCAGTATGTTACTCTGTCTCATGTTTACTGATTTGAACCGAGAATTATAACCCTCCTCCGAACCGCCCTAAAAATTTGAAAATTTGGCACCCCCTTTTGAGAATGGCAAACCTATTTCGCCGCTAGTCTGGCGAATAACTGTTGTGAAATCTTATTTAATTAACGACAACGGACCTTAGGACTATTTCGCTGTACTCTAAATAACATTGAAATACATTTATGTGAAAAAGGCCATGGGTGAATTCGACCTGTGATACCTGCTTTAATCGTGCTCTATCCACTACACTAGCGTGGGAGGATGTGGGTTGGTGATTGATTTAATCCTACATCACCATCTTACCGGAATAAACCGATAATACTATTGTGTTATGATAGATATACTATAAATAGCGCCCGCATAACTTTGTCCGGTAAATAGATTTTCACGACAGTATTTCGCCAGACAAGTCTGGCGAATAGTCACTTTGCTTTGAGAATTCCTTGCTCCCTGTGCTGCTCTGATACGTTGCACATTCCAATTATCATTTCTGCCACAACCCACTCCCTCTGCAATTGCAGTGCAAATGAATTTAACCAAAATTCAAACTCCATTGCAGTAATGCAATGTAAGTATTTTTTAATGAGGCTGCATTTTTGGGCCAATGCAACTCACTGCAACACAGAGATGCAGTGAAGTATGAACGAACCTTTAGCTTAATTTTCAGAAATATGCACAGTCCTTTGCACTGTGGATATGTCTAATGTGCTGTGGCTTAAAGAGACACTGGCACATTTGAAAAATAGTGTGCCCTCTAGATTTTTCAAAATTGATATTTTTGCATGGTTACAAAGGTTTTATATACATTAACCCTCACCTGAAATTATTAAGCCCAAAACGGCACGCTTATGGGTAAACCGAACGATTTTATAATTAATGTCGCCGGCGACAATAATTCAGCAGACGACGCGGAAATGGTGTGTAACACAAGAAAACACACGCCAGAGTTGATTCTTACGGCATGCACATTGTTTGACCGGTCTGTGACCTTTGTGGTTTTAATATCAATGAGTAAAAGTCTATGATATTCATGTAATAGACACATTTGTTGATTACAGTTATGGCAAACTAAACTTAAAAGTTAGCCTACAGATTATATGGATGTCTTTAGCCTCTTATTAATGTGCCTCTGCTTTTGGGTATGTTATTTTTATGTGTAAAATATATCTCCAATTCTTCAAATGACCTAGACTATCATTTGCAAGCAAATTGAAGAAATTTCATATTTTCTGAAAATGTGCCAGTGCCGCTTTAAAAGACCATGCATGGTCCAATTGCCAATAGCCTCATCCACAGAACCCCAGATTTTACCGGAAGTGGCCAAAATTTTGGTGTCAGAAGAAAGCTACAATTTTTGTCCCCACCGAACTTCGTTCGGAAGAAGACTATAAAAGTGGGCTCTGTCTGTATGTCTGTGATAAAAATGTTAACCCTGGAACATTTGGCCATATCTTTTTTTCTGGATGAGTTAGAGTAGCCAAACTTGGGTATGTGGTAGGAGGGGAAAGCCCCTAACTAACCATGTACTTCAATATCTCAGGGTCTTCCCCTGGGTCTGTCAGGGGGTGGGGAAGTGTCAAGAAAAGGTCATTATTGCACAAAAAGTCAACATTTGGCCTTATCTTTTTTTCTAGATAAGCTACAGTAGCCAAACTTGGTTATATTGTAGGAGGGCACAAGCCCCTACTAACCATGTACTTCATTACCCTAGGGTCCTCCCTTAGGTCTGTCAGGGGGTGGGGAAATGTCAAAAAAAGGTCATTGCACAAAAAAGTCAACATTTGGCCAGATTTTTTTTTTCTAGATGAGCTACAGTAGCCAAACTTAGACACAAGTCCCTACTAATCATGTAATTAATTCTTCCCCCCCCCCTTCCCCGGGTCCTCCCTTTGGTGTGATAGGGGTAAGGAAATGGACAAAAAGTCAACATTTCACAAAAAGTTAACATTTTGCAATCTTGGTGGGTGCTGACATTTGACCCTTGACGTTTGACCATTTTAGAGTTATTTTTGGTGAGTTATGGGATTTGTTGACGAGTTATGTTTTTAGAGTTATTTTGGTGAGTAATGGATGGAGTTCGTCGATGAGTTGTTTTAATAGTTAATTTTTGGTGAGTTGTGGATGAGTACATCAATTAGTTGTTCTTATTTGTTGGTGCATAAAGAATGGAGTTAATGGATTTTTGTGAGTTATGAATGAAGTTCATCGACAAGTTACGTTTTTAGAGTGCTTTTGAGTGAGTTAGGAAGTTCATTGATGAGTTATGTTTTTAGAGTTATTTTTGGTGAATTATGGATGGAGTTCATCAATGAGTCATGTATTTAGAGTTATTTTTTGGTGAATTATGGATAATTTAGGGCAAAAAATGTGGAAATTTTGGTGGGTAGAAAGACATTGCATGCTTTATTAGGGTGGGCTAGTGGTCACGGGTTTAAGGGGTTGGTCTGTGTAGTTTAAGTTGTCACTTCTTAGTGATCGTGACATTCGGCGGGGACATATTTCATGCAGCATGTAAATACGAGTTCGCCTTGTTCTGATTCGTCCTGTGAAATCTTAGAGCTAAAGGATGTTTGGTTTGGATGTTATGAGTGAAAAAGTGCCTCATTTTGGATGACCAATATTAATTTTACTATTACAAAATCACATTTTTAGCTCTGATATCAAAACGGGTTGAAATATCGGCACGAAACATTACAGATGGGGTTTTGGGGTGAAGGCCATTGTATCAAGATGAAAACTTCATAAACTTAAATCGGGCCATCCCCTTTAAGTTATCAACACTGTATAAAACATTAATTTAGTAATGAAAGATTAATCATGATTGAATAAAGGGAAAACCATGAACTATATGCTTCTTCCTATTTTAATGATTAGAATTATAAGACTTTGCAACACATACCAAAATCATATTTTAATAAGCAAAAATGTAAGTTTCCATTCAAGTACGTCATGTTTTAAAGAAAACACAACAGGTAGCAATCAAAGCATGTTTTCTACTTTTCATAAATTAAAAATTAGGACCTATTTTATTTTATTAACCCTATTAAAAACTAAAAGTGGAGTCGTTTCAAGTCTACTCCTTTTTTACAGATATGCCATGTTTCAGGGAATCCCTGAATTTATAAAAGGATATTGTTTCTCCAGAAATTTTGAACCTGTTTCGGGGCTTTTTAGGCCAATTTCACATGCTGCTATCTAGTCCAGAAGGTTCATTGTGTTATTAATAGATCCAACTTGGGAGGGATGGAGAGTCGCAGAGCAAAGGGTTTCAAGAATATCAACAAATATTTGATGTAGGTCAAATACGTCAATGGGTCCTAGTTTATACAGTTCACTAGTAGCCATCAAACATTCACTGTTGAATCTAGGACCACTTGATACATATGTTGATAGGGGCCTGGATCATTGTCTGATGGTTGCTGCTACTTGTGCTAACTGTCACATCTATGCTTGTACCTGGTTCAACCCTTTATTTCTTATTTCTCTGAAACAATTTAATTCCAAATTGCATAAATTGTACCCATATTTTTCAAATATATTGATATTTCACTAAACCTAGATTGGATTTGTTTATTTTTTTTAAGTTTTCCAAGCAAAAATTACCTTTATTTGGTCAAAATTGGTCAAAATCACTCTAAAAATGATTTTCCCCAAATTTCTGATCTCTTATAGGTAAGATGTGATATTTTAATTAACAGATCTAGCTAGGTAAACTATCTTGATGTGGAAAAACAAGTTGAACATTTAGAGGTACAGAAAATAAGTATGACTAAGGTTATAGCTGGGAATAAAGCAAAATAAGGGAAGTGATAGTGACTTTTAACAAAGTGGTCCCATACATGGGTACTGCCCAGAGGGTGTTTTGAACCAATCCCATAGTGCATTGCAATATGCCTATACTGTAATGTACAAATCACATGTCAGTACTTAGGGATAAAAAGTGTTCAAGAAGTTAGAGGACCACAAAAAATTTCATGATGCTGCCTAAAACTCCTTAAGTACTATTGCTTTGTCTACTAAAATGAGCATAAAAGTCGATGTTTTAATGTGTGTGTAAAGAATAGGATTTTTGTGGGATCACATGACCCTATTGAGGTGTAATTTCCTAAACTGGTGCATTGTGGGATTGACTCAATACACCCTCTGGGCACTGCCACTGCCTACATTGAGCCCCTCCTAAAGCAACTAATTTTTGCTTGTAACATGTGTCACTCTGCTTGTAGATTGGCACATTGGGATTGCTTTGGTAGAGTTTGTATTTGTGTGTGCTTAACATTCATGTTAATTTCTTTTGTGAATGGCATGAGGTTTAATCAAGCTTTTCATTTCTCAACAGGAATAAAATTTGGCACAGAGCAGAGCAGCCCACTCCTTACAAGCACGGTGACCTGGGTGCCTCTCCACAGAGCACACCCACCATCGCACGCAAGTCGCCCCACCAATCACCTTACCCGTCCCCCACCCCTTCGCCACACGAGTCCTCCCAATCATCGGACGAAGAGGAGGATGACATAGATATGATGGTGAGGAAGCTGAATCGTCTCAAGAGGCAGCTTAAGCAGCTAGCCAGGGCAGAAGGCAACAAGGTGGACGACACCGATGCTGTCTTATGCCGGCCAGCGAGAGAGGATGCCCAATGAGTTGTGGAAGTTACTCCAGTCCATACAATAATAATCACCCTGAACGTTAATCTGAGAATGAATGGTGCCGATACATCCACGCCGACGTGATGTTAGTACATGCCTAATTAGTTATGTAATTCACGATGACTTTTAGGACCAACTAGGAGTTTTGGGATTATGGCTGTGACAGAAAAGCGACCAGCAGAAGTAAATAAGTGGAAGATATCATTTGAATGCCATTTGTGGTACATGCAAATCTTTTTCATTATAGCTCAAAAATGTTATGGAAGTTAATTTACATTCTTAAAATTAAAAAAAAAATACCTTTTAAACCTGATAGACAATGGACCCTTAGAAAAACTAAACTTGCCACATTGTTGTGGCAAAAAATATGAGTTGAAGTTGTCAAATCACTGACACTCACTTTTCCTAACTTTTGAATGGAGTACTGAGGTGAAGAGGAGGTATAGTGTAAAAACCAACCAAGTTTGTTTCCTGTGAAGCCTTGGTTGTGGTTGTATGCGAGGGTCAGGGTCCCTTGTTAGAAGGATAAAGACATGGTAACAATTAAATGGAACAGGACCTTTAAGATATAAAAATCATTGAGATGATAATGTATGGTTCCAATACTTTGACACCTTAATCCCTCAGTAAGAGAAGGACATTGGTCTTCCCCCCATGCCATTCTTCCAATGCCATCTTTGAAATGGTTGTCACAATGAATTTATCAGTGACCAAGTACCTAATGAAACCAGAAATCCCAGAACTCACTATAAATTTATGCGACAACCAAGTGCATAAAATTGTATTGGAGGAAGGAATTGGGGGAAGAACAGTATACCTCCTCTTAATGAGGGGCATAAAGGTATCACTGTATTGGAACCATACAGATGTCATCCAATGATTTTTAGATCTTAACGGTGGGGCTGTTCGGATAAAGGGTACCATGTTTCTATTCTGATTACAAGACCCTCTGACACTCGCATAGGACCACAACCCAAGACTTCAAGGAAACAAACTTGGGTTTGATTATAGAAGCAATACGGCATACAATAGATACTGTACTAATATTTATGGTTAAAATAAAAACATGCCAGTTGACTCTAAGATTATTAGTGTGCACCAGCAGCCGATTAAATCCGCAAGCTGAGCTATTGTTATGACGGTCATTGTTCAAATAGAGTCTCTTCAATAGACTTAAGTAGGTATCTGTGGAAATTAGATATCCAGGTTAATACATAAGGTTTGGAAACCAAAAGATGTTGACAGGGTAGAAGTTTTTCTGTTTTTAACGGGTTCAGGTGGTATAAAAGGAACCTGTTAGACAACAAATTTATCCCCGGTTTTCGATTTTTCTTTGGAAATGCGAAGTAAACATTTAAGGTTTCAAAGGCAGAAGTGTGTTGTGACATGCATGTTGGTTGTAATCCATGCACAGCAGGATGTTGCCGGCTGCTGTGATATCTTGGAAAGAAATACATTTGGAGACTGAAATTTGCGGACAATGAGAAAAAAATGGTTCTTCATATGGTTATAAAAATCAAACAACTTCCAAGTAAAATTAGGGGTCCTAAAGCGAAAAATACTGAATGAGTGGACATCAATGTTACAAAACACAAGGTTAGCACCTGGCTCTTAATGACATTGTTAGAGGTAAAAAGAATATGCCCATACAGACAGCATTCAATGCCTTATCACGCCTGATTGAGCACAATTTTAAAAAGCACAAGTCCTGTAGATGCCCACGCATACTGCCAGGCAGCGCTTTGTTCGTTGCCAGACATTGATGTCACATGTCAACTCATCGATACCTTTATAGGTATAAATGTTGCAAACCGAGTACCTTCAATTCTGAATGGTATAGTGAGATTTATTCAGTGATATGATCATGGTATCCAGGATGTAGGCCTTTGTGAATAGATAAGCTTAAAATGTAAGTTCGTACTTCTTCAGCCAGAGTAGTCGTGGATTACCATATTGAACTAATTAGCAACTAGCCCTAAAATGAAGCACCCCACCGACTTGTAGGAACTGTACCCTTATTAAAGGACCCTCCTTCCGAGAACACTTACAAGCATTGCCAAATTGTTTTGAAATCAAGGATTCCATTGACAGTCTCCTAGAACACACCAATTTTGCCAAAAACACAGTTTATATGTCACCATGATCATGATACAGAAGCTATTAATCTTCATGATGAAAACTGATGCAAATTCATGGTGTCACAACCTGGTTAAAAAAAAAGCTACAATTGTGAACAGCACTGTCCTTACCTGCAATAAAATAAAATCTAGATTTTGTTATAATGGTTCAAAAATGATTTCATAGCATAGTGAGAACTAAATTCCTTCCTCAACATAAACAGGGTTATGGACAGAGTTTCATGAGAGGAAGGGGAAAGTTGGCACACTTTTCTGCAAGGATTTTTTGTTAACATTCAGAATTGGCATTTCTAATGCAGGTTTGAATTTGCATTAAATAAGGAGACTCATAGTGTAGTTGCAAACATGCATAATCGAATATTAACCTGTCAAAATAAATGTGCTATAGTTATATATTAACTCCCAAAAAACCCTAGCTGAGGTCAAACTTGTCTGTGCATTCATGAGGCAAAGCCACATTTTTACTGTTTCATGAAAATAGGCATGGAAGCAGTTTCCTTTTATAACAGTAATCACAAATTTCATAATGTCTGAAGTCTCAATCTAACATTATATGGTAAGATCAGTTTAAGGCTTTTATAGAATATTATCCTATAAACGATTACACTGATATGAGGCCATGTGATAGTTCATTTTTATACAAGTAAAAAATGTATATGTTACATAAAATTCGGCCTGTTTATAGGAAAGCAATTTGTGTCAGAGACAACGGTGCATTAAAATGTCATACTCAATTTGGAGTGGTCACTTAGTCACTTTGAGCTATGTTGGTTCACATTGAATACCTTGCTTGTTTGTTGGAAATTGTTCTTGGTATAAATAAGAAAACGTTTAAAGAGATATCTAGACATTTTACTGCTAAAAAAACTTGACATATCTAAGCCAAGTGTGTGAAAGGCGCTATGCAATAAAACATTCGTTAAAATAAGGTATCGACAATTACATTGTACAAAGACAGTTTGAGTAGATGAGAACTTGTAATATGAAACAATTTTTTATTTTGCTTTTAATATTATTTTTAATCTCATTTTCAATTTATTGCGGGTAATATTGAAGCTTGCATTTTGAGCAATTTCGAGAGCAAGACAGGCAACAAAATGAATCTCCCAGATGGAATTGGGCACAATGACATCAATTTGTTAATCCCCTTTGTTGTTCTGCCAGTTGGAAGGTGATTAGAAAAGTAATGTTATTGTACCATTTAAGCATTACGTGGATTTTCATTGGTCAGTTGGCCAAGAAAAATTGCCTCAAACTTCAGAATTACTTTCAAATATTACCGAATAACTGGATATTTGATAGGTTGGGTTGGGGTTCCACTTATCCCTCTTCATTCACAAATATACAATGCACAGAACAATAAGGGAAAGTTAGATTTCCTCTTTGTTCTGTTTTTAAGTTTCTTTATTGTTAAAGCAATGGTATCCTACTCTTTATCTGATTTTCCATGTCGGGCATCCATGTTTGGTATCCTCAGTTGGCCTTTTAAAATCAGCAGCACATGTCTCAGCTTGTATCATTCCTTGTAAATGTCACTTCTTTTTAATGAATCAAATTTGTTTTTTGACTGCATGCGTGTCAGTTTGGTCCATTTTAAGTGACAAAATAAGGATTGAAATTATCTAACTAACTTGCTTTATTTTTAAAGCAATGGTATCCCACTCTATCTGATTCTCTGTGTCGGGCATCCATGTTTGGTGTCCTCAATTGGCCTTTTAAAATCAGCAGCACACGTCTCAGCTTGTGCTCACCATAGGTGCAGCTGCTTCCCACCCAACACCTTCCTGTTCATTAGTGTTTTCTCCCAGTACCGTCACTTCTCTTACTGTCGGGTACCCATGCTCGTTCGTAGGATCGCGAAAAAAGGGTGTTTTCCTTGATCAATTTCGCGAATTTTTATTTTTCGCAAAATAAAAAAAAAAGGTACTTTTTTTCATTTGGAAATTTCGTGAAATTTTGAAAATGGGTAGGGTGGTCGCACCGTCGCAGAAAAACCCGTATTAATAAAGTTATATTTTGTCCGTGATTTTCGGAATGGATTCCATCAACAAAGTATCAATCATCAAATCTTCAGCTGACGACATAGGCCTATAGGCCTAGTGATATATTTTGCTCATTTCGTTATTTGTGTTTCGTTGACTGTATTTACCATAGTTCGTGTTTTGTTTGAAAAGGGTGGTAAATTAAAAATCATTCATGATTTCGCGAAAAAGAGGGGTATAATTTTGCCCTAAAAATTCGTGATTTTGCACAAAAAAGGGGTGTTTTTTTAAACCAAAAAACGCGAAAAGGGGGTGTTTTAATTCCTACGAACGAGCATGGGTACCCGACAGTAAGAGGAGTGACGGTACCGGGTGTTTCCTTCACCTTCTCTCCTCATTGGAAAAGCATTACTTCGGGTGAGCAGGTCAGCGCCAGGTACCTTCTCTAAGGCTCCTGCTCTTGGGCCCCTTCTCACTTCCCCACCTGGTTGGGTTGGGAAGTCATTCTGCTCTGTTTCAATTATCATTGTTGCACAGATTTCCAACCTGGATAGAGACAGTTGCTTTCCCCGTTCATGCAAATTGGTTCTCCATTATCTTGCCTGCACTTGGTGCAGGAGAGATTTGTGGGTTGGATTAGGGTTTCACGAATCCCCTCTTCATTCACAAATAGACAATGCGCAGAACAATAAGTGTATTTTATAAAATATTGTTTTTAGTGCAGTGCTCCTGTAACAATTTGGCAATTTTGAGTTTAGAGATATCCCAGCCTAGTTCAGCTCACTGCCAAATTGCTCAAAACCCAAATTTCAAAATTGTTTTCAAATATTACAGAAAAACTGGATAAGATGTGTGTGTTTTAAAAAATATTATTTTAGTACAGTTCTCCTTTAATAGTTTGACTCATATGACAATCTTGGATTTACCGATGCCCCCAGCCTAGTTCAGCTTACTGTTGTATATTCTATAAATGCAACTTATAAAGCAAGAATTGCTGGTATTTCTTTATCCACTTTAATATAATTTGTGTTTATGTTGGCAGATGGGACGTGAGCTGTATATGGAAATGGAACCGGATGCAAGGAAACAGAAATTGGAAAACATGGTGAGTTGTTTTATGTTATTGATTGGTGTGTAGGGAGCAATCCTCAATGTTTTGAACTTTAAGCTAAATATTACCTTTACTTACGAAATCAAAAGAAAGTCTAATAAAAATGTGCATAACTTCAGCAGATGTTGAGTTTATTCTGTAAAGTTGGCATATCAAGTGACATAGACTGCCAACCTACTTGTTTCATCTGCATATTCATGAGTCTATCAAATTTTCAGCATTGAATCTCAAATTGTCAATATTTGTTCATTAGACTAACCTTTCTGAGAGTAGTAAGGTAGGGTGTATGGAGCATGCACGCTGTGACAGGCGCTGTTAGGATCGTGACATGCGTAGGAGTATCATCTGATGAAAATGTTGTTGCCTTTTCAAAGGCGAATAGGATATTTCTTCCAATCAGCCATTTGGGATTAGGTCCGGGCGATAGCTTAAAGATATGCCCGCATAATATCACAAAAATATCTAATTCATTAAGTGGAGTACTGACCGGGGCTCGGGGGGTGGGGGGCGCATATGGACCAAAATATGCCTTTTCATCCCTCTGTTTCGGGGCAATTTTACCAAATTACCAGCCTAAATTTGTGCAAAATAAAGTTAAAAATTCGGCAAATGTTGGTGCTACGCGCGCATATTGGTCCAATTCAACTTTGGAATTAATTGAAGCAAATCACCTGGACGACTTACTGACCGGGAGGGGGCAAGGTGCCCCCTCTGGCTCGAAAAGACGGGACGATATGGGACCAAAATATGCATTGTAATCCCTCTTTTTTGGGGAATATTAATCAATTACACCCTAATTTTGGCAAAAGTTCAAAGTAAAATTCGGCCAATTTTCGCGTGTACGCGCGCATTGGTCAAAATTCAAACTTTGAGCAAATCATTGGGACGACTTGGGAATTATGCCCCCTCTGGCAGGACGACTGGGAAACTGTGCCCCCTCTGGATCGACTACCGCGGTCCACCCACTGAATTCATGTGGGTTACAGAAGACAAAAGAGGGTATTTGTGAAAGTGTAATTACAATCCCTCAACGCATGAATAGACAGGCAAACATTTGGAAGTTTTGTCTCATGAAGAATCTAAAAGACACAATGAAAATCACGACAGAAGAGCAAGCAAAAAAAAATCAAGTTTTCATATTAAGGCATTTCACACAATCAGGTGATCGATCACATTTCTGTGATCTATCGTCATTTTTTGAAGACTAATGCGGTGTTTTCTGCATATGTCATTCGTGTGCATTGTAACGACCTTATTGACAACGTTTTCAAGCTTGTCCGGAGGAAAGAGTTAAAAACAACCACAACTGCTTGTTTCATGATACTTCGTTCAGATGGCATGTTCGCCATGTGGTGGGCGCTTTTTGTGTCGTCTGCAAGACAGAAATGCAGGAAGACACTAGGGATCACTTTGTCCATGTCTGTGTGGGTTCTGTGGTCAAAATGTTAACCCTTAATATATGCATGCCGTCGTGTTGTTTGTAAGTTCCGTAAGGGCTCACAATGCATGTAATTTGGTGGAAAGGGAGGGCGGGGTGGGGTGACATGTGTGGTGACATCATTGACTCTTGGTGCATCATGTACCTTTGGCCCATTCACAACCCATGACTGCAGAAGACACTCACGGTCCAGGGACCGCGATGTATTTTTTTAATGCTAGGTACATAACCATCTTTTAAGTGATAATGGCTTTGTCACCTTAGATTGTTTTTGCACGGAAATTGTATGTTTTCTGTCATGAAGTTTACCGGGTGGTACAATGAAATTTAATATGGCATATAGTCTCTAGTCTCTTACACAAGTATATATAGCAGGTGCATGTGTGCTGTTATTTGAAGAGGCACAACACTGATGTGTGTGTGTCAGAGTTGGCAAA